>ML813861.1:30008-52872 GCA_009831015.1 Picea engelmannii
TAATATAAACACCATATTTCAAAATATATAGAAAGGGATCTTCGGCTTTACTTATATCTTACAATGGGTACATTGATTTAATGGTTTTCTTTGCCTTTATTAATGTGACAAATGCCAATCTAAAACGTAATTAGCATAGGAATCAGATACATGATTAGAACTCCTAGGAATTTGATAATATGTAATAAAATCAAATTGTCGTTCTAAAAGACGTACCCGTAGGAACTAACGGAGTAAAGTAGGATCACACATGTTGTAATATCCATTCAACTGACATACTACTAACTGGGAGTCCAGGCGAACTTCTAAGGAGTGAATACCATGTGAGATAGCATCACACAAAAGTTTTATGACAGTGTTATATTCAGCCACATTATTCGTGGATGGCCCTAGGCATATGCCACCTGAAGACACCAGCAGACCCTCGGGTGAGTAAACCACCCAAGCGGCGGAAGCCAAGTTCTGTGTATGACAACTGGCTCTGTTTGCTAATCTTAGGTAGATAGAAGACTCTGTTGACATCTGTCAACAAAGGGAAAACTCGATAAGCAAGCCAAAGACAAAATAAAAGGGGAAAATAGATGTATATACACTAAATTTACATTAGTATACAAAGAGTTCTGCCGAATCCTAGGGCTCAATCATAGTATCTTTTCAAGTAGATCACATTTCCGGGCACGACCAATTTATTCCCTTCATACAGCTTGAGTGGGCCTAATGGTTAAGAACATGTGTTTCCTCTTAAGAGGTCACAGGTTCAAATCCAGAGGGGGGTAGGGTATGTATACCTTTGTAGACTTTACCAGTCAAATCACTGGGCGGAGGAGGGTCCCTTGTCCCACAAACAAGGGGGTCTCATACACCAATTTGGTGTGCTGGCTTGGTAGTGACCTTAAAAATAGATTATTATTATTATTATTATTATTATTATTCTAACTTGTAGGCTCCTTTTTCTAGAACACATTGCATGATGTAAGGACCGTGCCACATGGGTTTAAAATTTCCTTCCTCTAGTGGTTATTTGTCTTGGTCATACAAGAGGACCAAATCACCCTCAACATACAACCGGGGACATATAGACTTGTCGTATTGAACCTTGACACGTTTCTTGTTTTCCTCGATATTAGTAAAGGCATCCCAACACTGCCTATTAAGAATCTCTAGGTGCATAAGGCGTTGCTCTAAATATGATGTGTCAGGTAGGAGCTCGACTACCAAATTGAGAGAAGGGATTTCACATTCAACAGGAAGGATCGACTCCACACTGTGTACTAACCGAAAAGGGGAAAAACTAGTGGCAATATTGACTGAGGTTCGGTATGCCCAAAGAACGAGATATAGCATGATGTGCCAATTGGAATTACTCCGACTGATGGTTTTTTGCAAAATGGTCTTGAGAGACTTGTTGGTGGCCTCTACTTGCCCATTTTCCTGGGGGTAATAAGGATATGAATGACTATATCTAAACTCCATCTTAGATGCTAGTTCTACCATCATTTCATTCTGAAAGTGACTGCCATGATGAGTGAAAATATCACTCGGGATACTGAACCGAGTGATAATTTGGTTGAACATGAAGAAGGCTGCAGTCCTCCCATCAGATTTTATGGTAGGCATGGCCTTGGCCCACTTGGTAAAATAGTCTACGGTCACAATAATGTGTTGATTCCACCCAGCTGAAGTTGGGTTGCAATCGACGAAATCTACCCCCCACTTGGTGAAGAGACCAACGGTAATGACTGGGTGAAGAGGGGATGGGTGCGAGCACATTTTCGGAGTGAACACCTGGCAGGGGTGACACTTCTTAACCTCTTCGATACAATCTTTAAATATAGTAGGCCATAAATAACCATATCTTAGGATTTTTTGGGTTGTTGCAAGACTGAATAGGTGACCACCACAAGCCCCTTTGTGGCAATCATTTAGGAATGATTCAGCTTCCTCGTGAGTTAAGAAACGATGCAAGATATTATCTATTCCTCAGCAATACATAGTGTCACTGATGATGGTATACTTTTTGGCTTGGTATCTAATATCTCGTCAATCATCTCACGAGAGATGCTGAGTGAACTTCAAGGTTTGAAGATATAAAACAATATCTCCATACCAGGGGTCGGAGGACAAGACAAGGAAAATGTGTTCACCCGCAAACGAATCAACATGGATAATATCCTTGTCTAATCATGGAAATTCAGATATTAATTCTACAAAAGCTAGCGATTTCTTGGACTTGGTCGAAGCAAAGTCTAGATTGAACTCTTGTAAGATGACAATCCATTTATTATATTTCCCCCCTATGATATGCCTGGTAAGGACATATTGAAATGGATTGACATCAACAACCACAGTAGTCTTTCAAAGCAATATATAGTGATGTAAATGTTGGACTGCATGAATGACATCCAAAGCTATATTTTCAACGTGAGAGTAATTAAGCTAAGGACCAACTAAATTTCGACTAATATAGTTGATGACGTTCTCATGGAGCACATCATCCTCCTGAACTAGAATCATACCAATCGTCTCTTCAGATGTGGAAATATACATCAAGTAATCTCTATCGTAATCAAGAGACTTCAGTAGAGGGGCCGATACTAAGTCTTTCCTAAAATCATCGAAAGACTCCTGGGCTCACTCATCCCGGATAAAAGGGGTGTCTTTCTTCAAGAGGCACATGAAACGCTTAGTGATATTGGCATAATTCACTATGAACCGATGTAGAAAGTTAGCCTTCCCCTGTAAACTTTGAAGTTGTCTAATCGTGAATGCAAGAGGCAACTGAAGTATTTCCTCAACCTTAAGAGGATCTACCATGATCCCGGTCTCAGAAACTAAAAATCATAAGAGACGACTAGAATTAACGCAAAATATGCATTTGTGAGGGTTTAACCAGATTCGATAGTAACAACATCTTTCAAAAACAAGCCAAAGGTGTGTAACATGATCCACTCTCTTGTGAGAGTGAGCAACGAGATCATCAAGGTAGGCTTCGACTATGTTCTTGATATTGTGAAAAGAGAAATTCATGGCACATTGGAAGGTTTCTCCAGGGTTTTTAAGGATGAAAGGCATTTTTCGGTATGCAAAAGTATCCCAAGGATATATAAATGTCATCTTTTGTTGGTCCTTAGGTTTGATCTGGATTTAGTTATACCCTGAAAATCCATCCATAAAATAAAATATCTCATTTACTACACACTCATCGAGAATTTGATCAATGAAAGGCATTTGGAATTTATCTTTGGGACAAGCCTTGTTCAGGTCACGAAAGTCCATAGACACATGGATGGTTCCTTGCTTTTTATTTACAAGAACAGGGCTAGATACCCATTCAGTCAAGGGAACCGGGTAGATGAAGCTAGCGTTAAGTAGCTTCTCCACCTCTGCCTTAATAGAAGGGGCCTTCCTAGGATTTAAAGCTCTAACATGTTGTCGAACATGTTTAGCATTTGTGTAATTTCTAATCTCATGTTAGACAATACGAGGCTTGATCCTTGGCATATCTTCATATGACCAAGAAAATACATCTCGAAATTATTTGAAGAGTTCGGTGTAAATCATAATTTATTCAGGAGAACAATCAACACCTATATTATGTTCTCAATCTTGCCAGGGGTACGAGATATATCAATCGAGACGATAGGAGAAATACTAGCCATATTTCCTTCGGCATAAATGTCGTGCATATCAAGTGGAACTACATCGTGACCGACTATCTCACTCAAGGTAGAGCGAAAGTCATCTTGATCGATTCTTTTAAGACTTGGGAGAAAATAATATCGATGATGCATATCATCCCAAGGTCTCTCGGAACCATTCATGGCTTTGAGGATGGCTTCATTCGAAGGAAAAGTCTCATCTAAGCAATCATGCAAACAAGACAATGAGGTGGCCCATACAAGACTAAGAACATGATATTCCTCATTCGTCTACGAGGTAACAGGATTGGGATCGACGAAAAAGTCAAGAACAACTTGATACACAATCTTTGCTGCCAATCGGGGCATAGCCATGCTAGCATGTGACTGACCTTCACTAGAGGAAGACAGAGAAGGTAGGGTCCATGGATCAATAAGATAGGAAGTTTGGAAAGGAATGGACCTCCCTGTTAAAGCAGGCATACTAGACATGGCGAAAACGTGGTGAATTGGTGCCAAGAAGTCTAAGGTACCCATGAGGGAAGAATACATTCTGACACTGATATTCTTAGTTTCCATCTAAGAATTGTCGATCACAGGGATCGATGATCCAACAGATGCATTAGGACTAGAGTATGCAAAGGATAACTGGTCGATAATAACGATCTTCCCTTGGTGAGGAAAACAAGGTGTACGAAAGACAGACGATATGACAGCGACCATAGAATAGGTCCAATTGCATCCTAGTAGAAGGTTATAATCAAGAGGCACATCAACTACCTCTACCTCCACCTCTACTGTCTTCCCACCTAACTGGACTGGAAATGCAGGGAGAATAATGTGAGGGCAGAAGGAGTGACCGTCAAATGCAGTCAACATGTTCAATGAATTGGAAAGGGTCAGAGAACCGAGAGCTTTAAAATAGACCAGGGCCATCACGCAGGTGGAAACACCTTCATCAACAACTGCACGCTTAATGGTATACTTGGAATACTCCATGTGGATTTCGAAAGACACATGGTAAGGTAAGCGAGGATTCACATCCGTGACATCAAACTTGATAAATTTTGAGCCACTAGGTTCAAGATATCCTAAGGCAGAGAGTAAGGCATTCCTCTGTGAGGGACACATCTAGAGTACCTCCAAAGATGACATAGCACAAGGGGTTTGGCCTAGGTCCTAAACAATAGAGTAGTTCTGGGAGGCTCTAGCATTAGGATTGTGGGTAGATTTCTTAAGTACTCCTTTCAGAATACGAGGAAGTGGCTCTGGTTTCTCAATCTGTAAGTTCTTCTTCTTCGGAGGAGGGTGAGCTTCTAGATGAAAGTTATCTTGCGAAGAGCTATAATCTCGAGAGCAGGTGGCTATATCAATTTTTTCATTGACCATGTTGATACATACGCGATCGCCATATTGCAGTGGTGGGTTTTGACTCCCATCGACTGCATTTTTGGCATTTGCAGAGCCCGAGGCTAAGTGCTGGTTATGTGGAAGAGATTCATCAGCACAATGGGAGGTAGGTTCAAAATCCTCGCAACTTCTACAAGTTTGGGGCATAAATGTGTAAGGTGGTCATCGGTACAAAGTTTACAAGGAAAATTCACCTTATGTTTCTCTTTCTTTCCCTCTCCAACATTATCATTCTTCTTCCCATTATTATCTTTGTTCTTGGTTTTGTTACCATTTTTTCCACCCTTATGATTGTTTCTACCTTTCCTTTTATTCCCACATGGTTACTGGTAACCATTTGGGTTTTTTGACGATCACATGGAATGTACATCCGCTGACTAGGTGGGTTTGGAGGATGTAGAAAAAGTCGATCCTCTGAGAGACTTCATTGCTGAGTCTATGGAATTTACATTGACTGACCCTACAATGCCATTGACATGAGGCCCGAGTTTTTTCCTAGGATCCTAATTTGACCACGGTGCTTCTGGAAGAAGGTGATATAACATCCCAGACTGAGCATATATTAAATCTAACTGTTGGGCTCTAAATATAGCTTCTTCCTCATCGGAGACCCTGGAAGTAGCAATGTCCTTGGAGATAGGAGGGTGCAAATATTTTAGGAACTATTCTAGGAGAAAGTTCGGGGGTATAGGAGTCTTAATCAATCGCCTCCATCTATGCCACTCATGGATATGATCCTAGATGTGAGTGGCGATGTCTTGGCGTAAAGTCAACAAAATTTTGAGGCTAGCATCATAACAAATTGACAGTTTAAAGTGGTTGAGAAAGGCCACCACCAATTGATTAAATGACCCATATGTCCCCCTAGGTATCTCAATGTACCATTGTGAAGCAACTCTAATGAGAGTGCATTGAAACAATCATAATCTAATAGAATCTTGGTTCACGGAATTCGATGAGAACCAAAGGTGAAAGGTAGTGATGTATTAATGAGGGTCCTCTCCATTCTTACCCTCAAACTTTGGAATGTCTGAAGGAAGTTTGGTGAGGATAGGGGGCCATGTGGGATCATGACTCATCGGGTCATTCATTAACTTAGACAAGTATGAAAGATTGAGCATGGCCAGAAAAGGGAGATGGGGTTGCGACATCTAGCCCCATCCTCCCATGAAAGATTATGTGTTGGGAACTGCATTACACCCAGGATTCTGGTAAGAACCAAAGCCTTGTCCAGAATTATAAGGCCCTTATTTGGGCTTATTCGTATAAGGTGGATTGGGCATCATTCCAGAAGGAATGTTCTGATAAGGATTGTGAAAATTTCCCCCAGTTGGATTGGATCCAGGTTGGGGGTTTCCCAAAGTGTAAGACTGACCTCCTCCAGGTGGGAACTTGGAAGATTGAAGTGGATTCATCATGCCAAAATTATTGGTTGAAATCAGCACCGAGGAGGTAGGCATATAGGATGGAACTTGTCCACAAGTTGCATTGTTCCATCCAACTGCCAAAGGATTAGAACCCAGGTTAAAATCAGGGACACTTCCTATATTAGGATTTGTTTGAGGGATAGGAGAAATTCCAAATGTAAAAGCAGTGTATGGAGGTTTAGTGGCCCCAAGTTCAAGGCTAGTGTTAAGGATAGACGCTGGGATGGTAGTTGAAAACTGTGAAGTAAAGTTAGGCATACCATAACAAAATGGTTTAGAATCCATAGGGATGGATTGAACATTGTAACTTGACAAGTGACCGAAACCCCCAAAAGGGTTTGAGGCAAGAGATGAAGCATTAACTACATGCCGAGCCATAGTACTGTTATAAGCCTCCGACACTGCAACTGTAGTGGCTGCAAGAGTCGAAGGGGTTCCATTAACTATAGTGAGTATGGGAGTCAAAGAAATCGCAGTGTTCTGAAGACTAGTCTCAGTACTCATCCTTGTGGAACCACAAGTCTAAAAGTGGGATGTGTGTGTACCATGCCTAAACACTCTACGCCTTTTAGAAGGAAAGAACTCGAAAACCAGTGGTAAATGTAACAACCGACGGGACCGGAGAGGAAGCTGGTCTGACTCCATAATGACCTATGAATCTACAAAATAAAAATATATCCTAAGGCCAAATAGTAGTCAAAGAACATACCAAAAAGTCAAACAGCCAATATGCATGCAAATGGGCTAAAGTGGTTGAGTGGCCTCCCTCGGTAAAGAAGGTATGCCTCATCCAAGAGGGACATGAGACTCCCTGCTAAAGTTTGGAAGTAACATAATTAGTTATAGGGGCCCTTGTGGGATTAAAAACCAGTCAGTCAGATCCCCCCAGAGAGGTAATCCTCCATAAAGGTTGTGTGTTGTTCTACCCCTATCTGACACAAGGTACAAGTAGAATAACACCTGCAAGTAACCTATGAGATACCTAAGTCAAGCAACTAATAAACCATTGTATAATGGATGCACAGGCAAGCAGTTGTAAGTCTAGATCACCGTATGGGTAGGGTATCAAAGCCCAAAACCTTGAAGGTACCACCTCTCAGGGAGGTATGGGAATTATCAAGATCCCCAAATACGAATAAATCCATAGAAATATCTCTGACGCTAGGCGAGTATCCAGGGGTTATCCCTTCAACTAACTTCATGCGACCTCATGATTAACTTGTGAGCGGAGCATCCTGATCTTACCAATTATACAATGGAATTCTCAAATCCCTGTCTCAAACACATATGTTGATTTAATTGCCTTGGAGAATTTTACTCACAAAATCCTATTCCAAGGCAATAAATCCTAGACTAGTTTGTGCACCCTAAAAATAAACTCGTGACTACTCAATTTTAGTTTAAATCATAAATTTTATTGGTCGTGATTACTCAAAAGGTTATGGAAGTGAAACTCATGATGTTGTGACTCTGTAAGAAAATAAATATGAATATAATGCAAAGTCTATCAATGAAAAATGGACAAACGTCCTCTGCAAAAGATAGCAATGGTGAGGCAAATCTTGCTATAATAGTTTTTAACCAAAGAAGAACATGACCAGTTCATGGATGCAAGTGATATATTTTTACAGGATGAAGAGGAAAGGCTATCAGTAGAAAGGGAGGATTACCAAGTAGGATTTCAAGATTCCATCATGCAATTCTAGAATAAATATAATCTTAGAAATCAGAGAGTGCCTGAAAACCTCCAAAAGGAAAATCCCTCAAAAGGGAATCCTCCAAAAGGAAACCCCACCAAATAAGCTTAGAGTAACATACCCTCTTCAAGTCAGCCCAAAAAGGATTCTACTACAAAGGATTCTCCTGTGAAGGATTCTCTTGCAAAAGGATTCTCCTACAAAAGGTGTTGTGGACAAAGGAAAGCAGAAAGAAGAACCCCAAAAGAAAATATTGGAGGTGAGGAAAGAAACAGTCACCAAAGAGGTAGAGAAAACCTCATCCTCATTCAATTTTGAAAGTGAGATGGCCAAGATCAAAATTTTTGTACCATTTAATGAATTAATCAAGAATAGAGAATATAGAAATCAGATCATCAAGATGATTAAGACAAAATAGGCTTCTGATACCCTAAACATACAAGATGATCACCCTGCCATCTTATTTGGACCAAGAGTAGAAGAAAATGGTGATAATGAAGAAGTCCGCACTTTCTATGTTAGCATAAAAATCCATGATATGACTCTACAAAATTCCATGTTGGATTTGGGAGCATCTCATAACCTGATGCCCAAGGTGGTCATGGACCAACTAGGCCTGGATGTCACGAGGCCTTGCAAATATATGTTCTCTTTTGATTCCAGGAAGGTGAAGTGCCTAGGCCTTATTAAATATCCGGTGGTATATTTGGCACAAATACTGTCAAAGAACATGGTTATGGATGTAGTAGTTGCTGACATCCCTCCCAAATTTGGCATCTTGTTGTCAAGGTATTAGGCTGCAAAATTAAAGGGAACCCTCCAGATGGACATGTCATATGCCACCATCCCCATTTTTGTTCAGGACATAAGGTTGTTCAAAGAAGTTTTTCTCAAATACATGGTCAGCAACAAGTCACAACCCAGTAACCACCCCATCTACTCTGTGGAAACTGAGTTGGGATCTTCCATTTTATTCAATGACTTGTGTTTCAAAGAGAAAGAACCAAAAATTGATATGACTGAGAGATCTAATCAACAGATTGAGGAGTATTCAAAGAAGGA
This sequence comes from Picea engelmannii, assembly GCA_009831015.1. Classification (NCBI taxonomy): domain Eukaryota; kingdom Viridiplantae; phylum Streptophyta; class Pinopsida; order Pinales; family Pinaceae; genus Picea; species Picea engelmannii. The sequence goes on from ML813861.1 coordinate 39,243, forward strand.
GGATGAAGTAGATGATCAGATATGGAAGATGATTTTTTATGGGGCTGCCTATAGAGAGGGAGTAGGAGCTGGCATTTGGATCAATAACCCCAAAAAAGATTCAAAATTGTGTTCTTATAAACTTTTTTTTGAGTGCACAAATAACATGGCAGAATATGAAGCATTAATATTGGGGTTGAAGGTTTTAAAGGAATTGGGTGCTAGAAGAATTTTTTTTCATGGAGACTTTGAGATAATTATCAATCAAATCAAAGGCATATAGCAAGCAAAACAACCCAGACTGAGGCCTTATAGAAAGTTAGTACTAGATATCCTTGAGAAATTTCCATAATATAATCTTTCATCGATTCCAAGAGAATAAAATCAGATCATTGATGCCTTGGCTACTTCAGTAGCAGTTTTCAAAGTTCCATTCTTCCCTCACAAAAAATGCAAGGTTGAGGTGAAGTACAGGCCAACAATACTAGATAATATTAAGTACTAGCAAGTTTTTGAATATGAAAAACAAATAGAAAGATTCCTCAAGATGGAGAATGAATTCGAGAATTTTAGCATCGATGAAGAATAATCTGATGAAGAGATATATGCAACTGCTTTCACAAAGGATGGGTATTTTGAAAATCAGATTGTAGGCAAAGATATAGTTCATATAAAGAGAAACATCATTCCCAAGGGTCTAGTCCCATTGGAGAAATTCTTTGATAATAATGATGTGGCCAGAAGTCCAAATATTACAGTGAATGAAGGGGATGTGGAAGATTGCAATATTGGGACTATAGAGGATCCAAAGATCTTTAAGTTTTCCAGGACACTTAACCCTGAGGTCAAGGACAAACATATCAAATTAATGAAAGAGTTCCCTGATGTTTTTGCATGGAGCTATGATGATTTGAAAGTTTATGATACCAATATAATTCAGCATGTCATCACAATCAAAGAATATCATAAACCTTTCAAACATAAATTAAGAAGGATACATCCTTTACTGCTGCCCTTGATAGAGAAAGAAGTAAAGAAAATATTTGAAGGAAAAATCATAGTGTCCCTGATATTTTCTAAATGGGTGGAAAACCTGGTGCTAGTTAGAAAAAAGAGTGGAGAAATCAGGTTGTGTGTGGATTTTAGAAATTTGAACAAAGTGTCTCTAAATGATAACTACCCACTGCCTAAGATGGATCATATTTTACAGAAGGTGGTGGGTTCTCAGAAAATGTCAATGTTAGATGGATTCTCTGGATACAATCATATTATGGTGCACCCTAACTATCAGGAAAAGATGGCATTTACCACACCATTGGGAACATTCATGTACGCCAAGATGCCTTTTGGGCTTATGAATGCAGGGGAAATGTTTCAAAGAGATATGGACATAAATTTTTCTGATGAAAAAGAAAAAAATATTTTTATCTACCTTGATGACATCACTATGTATTCTGCCTCAAACAAAGAACACCTCAAGCATCTTAGAAGGGAGTTTCAAAAAAGTAGAAAGTTCAGAATCTCGTTGAACCCTAAGAAGTCAAATTTTTCCATGGAAGAAGGAAAGTTGTTGGGTCACATTATTTAAAAATAAGGGATATAGGTAGACCCCAGTAGAGTTGAGGGGATATTAAAGATTGGCATACCCAGAAGTAAAAATAATGTACAATCTTTCCTAGGCAAAGTGAAATTTCTGAGAAGGTTTATCCCAAATTTGGCCGAAATCATAAATTATATCACCAACATTCTCAAGAAAGGGAATGAAATAAAATGGACCCCCGATGCCAAAAAGTACTTTGAAGACATTAAAGTGGCATTAACCAAGGATCTAGTACTGGCCAACCCAAACTTTGAAAAGGACTTCATATTATTCTCCTTTTCCACAAAGCACATAATTGCTGGTGTTTTAATGCAAAAACATGAGTAGGATTATGAGAATCTCATAGCATATTACAAAAAGACATTGAGGGATTCCCCTTTGAAATATGATATCATGGAGAAGAAAGCATATGCAGTAGTCAAGGCCTTGAAATAATTCAAAGTTTACATCTTGCATTCTCATACAGCTGCTTATGTACCCAGTATCTATATGAAAGACATATTGACCCAACCTGATCCTGAAGGAAAGAGGGGTAAATGAATAGTAGTGATGTTATAATATGACCTTGAGATCAAACCTACCAAGTTTCTCAAGGGACAGGGGCTTGCAAAGCTAATGGCACAGACCAATTGTGAACTCCGAGCAATAAACTTCATTGTAGACCTGTCAGAAAGTGTAGAAGAAGAGAGAACTCCTTAAATATTTCAGAAATTTCTTGATTCCACAGGTATGCAGACATCATCTTTGTGTTAAAAAATTTGCAGGCTCCTCCTAATTTTAGAAAAACAAAGGCCAAATTCTTGAAACTGAAGGAAACAAAATTTTATATAGTAAATGAATCTTTATATTGGAAAGATCCAGGGGGGAATTTTATTGCATTGTTTTATAGAAGAAGAAGAAAAAAAAAACCATCAGAGAGTTCCATAAGGGTGAATGTGGAGGTCATAATTATTGGAAGACAACTGTGCATAATATTTTGAGAGATGGGTTCTATTGGCCTAATATTTTTCTTGATGTCTATAAACAGGTTTAAAAATGCCAGGAATTCATATTTTTGATGGAAAAAGAAAATTGCAACCTCTTCCTTTGAAACCCATTTATGTGAAAGCTCCTTTAAGACAATGGGGCCTTGATTTTATAGGGAAAAAACATACACAATCCTCAGCCCAACACAAGTGGATTATGACAGCAACAAATTATTTCACTAAGTGTATTGAGGAAATTCCCATCAGACAGGAAACATGTGACGTGATCATCTAGTTTTTAGAAGACAATATTTTCTCCAGATTTGGGTGCCCAACCAAAATCATAAAAAGCGATGCAAAAACTTTAAATTACAAGAAAATAGAGATATCCTGCAGTGATTACAATATCACCCTTGGTCATTCTACATCATACTACCCTCAAGGAAATGGGTTGGTTGAGTCTTTAAATAAAAGCTTAGTCAGAATCATCAAAAAACTACTACAAGAAAATAAAAAGGCCTGGCACAAAAATCTCATTCATGCACTATGGGATGATAGAATATCCCCAAAGATATCCATAGCCACATCCCATTTTTATATCGTTTATGGTATAGAAGAAATATTTCCTACTGCATTGGGGTTTCCAGTGATGAAATTGTTACAGGAGTAGGATGCAAAAAAAACACCACTCGAAGAAGAAAGGATGAACTAATAAATGTACACCAGACCATGGAAAGGTCTTTGAATAATGCCCAGCTATGACAAGACAAGATCATAGAGGCTTTTGAAATATGTACCAAGGTGGATGACTTCAAACTGGGGGACTTGGTATTAAAATGGGACACTAGAAATGAAGATAAGGGAAAGCGTAGGAAGTTTGACCATCTCTGGCTAGGAACATTTGAGATTGCAACATACTGTGGAATTAATGCCTACATACTATAGGAGAGTAATGGAGACATCATTGGAGAAGGGCCTGTGAATTTTAGGTTCCTCAAACATTATATCGTTTAAAAAATCATCACCCCTCCCATTCATTGTACATAATCATTTTTACGTTTTCTTTTTGCATGAAAAGATTGGAATAAAGTAGCATAGTTGAATCCCAAAGTGAAGGCCCTAAGATATGTTGGGTCAATTTTTAGTTTTTGAATAAAGGTTGGCAGATTCAGAAAGAAGGATTAAATCATAGCCCAATGGGTAGGCACTTGGTCGACTGTTCTTTGCTACCTCGCGGGGAGGAAAAACTCCCTAGTTGGAGCTTATGTTATCACCATAACAATTCTTAGATGGAATCCAAGTCTTGGATTTAATGAGAGGCTAGATGAGAGTGGAGGTGTAATAAATTTGTAGGAAATGGTCACACCTAGTGGAGAAGGGATAAATATAGTTGAGGCATGGAAATTGATGGGACCTAGCAAGCCACAGATCTCAAACAACCCTGATCGATGGTCAGGAGACGTATCAGGTGAGGAAATAACATGAAGTTTAATTGCTCAAGAGTGGACTGAGAGAAATATTATGGTTTTATCTCATAGACAGGTGGTGCCACCATAATCACATCAAGGCAAAAAGTGATCTACGCAAAAATGTCTCGCCTCACCCCCGATATCGAAAGTGAATATAAAAGGAGGGCCCCAATCATTATTTTATGGTATTTCAAATCATTTGAACATTTGAAAATTGGTACAAATGCTCCATTCAAACTGAATATCAACAGTGAATCAGACTCGTGCATTCTCCATTCATTCATAGGTATTTTTAATCATGGCCATGAATCCTTTCATTTTATCTTTAACAGAGAAAGATCCCGCCTCTAAAGAAGAAGCCCTAATTGACTTCAACTTTGATATATTTGACACTGAAATAACCATCTCACCCATTTTTGTATACAGAGCCAATTTGTTAGATAATGTTTGGAAATGAATACCCTTCCTCGAAGTGGCACAAGCCTCCATAGTCCCTTAACTTGTTAAAGTCGCATTCCCTTTCCTAGAATTCATAAGCTGGTGTGCAGAATAATACTCGCAGGAAGAAAGGGTCATTCTGAATAAGTTAGGTTCAGAGGTCCTATGCAGAGTAGATAACCCATCAATTCGACATGCCTTCAGTACACCAAAGTCTTCTTCAACAACGTCTGAGCCCTTCAAAGAAGATAAATTAATTAAAGTTTACAGAGAATGTCCCCACGAGGTCAAAACCCTAATTTTGCAGACCATTGTTAAACTCGAACATCATTTTGAAAGTCTGTTGTTGCCTATGAATATGAGCATCATGGTCATTGAGGTCCATTGGGCATGTTCCATACTAATTCATATTTTAGGTTTGGATAACAACAAATTTGTAGTAGAGGTCATGTTGGGTTTTCTGTTGACCTTTTTTTAGTCAGAATCAAGATAGTCAGTTTGTATCAGTTTAGAAGAGTTCATCATTGATAATGTGCACAAATAGCTAGTAAATTTCCAATCAGTGAGACACTTCAGGTATTACATGCACTTGCTGAGAATGTTTCTAGAAACAAATAATATAGAATTCCCTAAAGCCGCATTCATCTCAAATGAATAAAAAAGGATCACAATGCTCATTTTTATAAATAAGATCATGTCCAGATTTTATAGCTTAATCTTCAATACCAATCTGCCAAGGGTTTTGGAAGAAATGAAAACTTATTTGCATCCCAATCCAAAGAACAGGGTAGGAGATTGGGTGTTGTTCATGCACTCTACTATAATTTGGGTATATGGTTACCAAGAGGGACCTTACCTTTTACCTGTTTTATTGACTCCCAAATTATTTTCCCTAGAGTTCGTTAGGAAAATAATCATCTCAGAAACATAACACTTTCTGAAAATGCATAAATCATCTAACTTAAAGTTTTCGTTCATAATAGGACCGTTTGTGGTAAAGACTAGATCCTATTTTCCTCATATCAAGACTAAGATAAATGAATTCGTATTTGCACAGTTACAAGGGAGGAAATATGATCCACACTAGGTCATATCCAAAATAATACTAATGAGTAAACAAGGCCCCTATGAGCATGAGCATTTTGAAGGATTTGATAAACTGGAAAATATAGAAACGTGAGTAGATATGGAAGTCATTTTGCAGCCTGATTAGACACAACAAATAGAGTCATCCCCACAGGAGATCTAGACATAAAAAAAATTCTCCAAGGTTGATTATTAAATATCCCAAGATGAGTGTTTATAACAAAAGGATCATTTCAAAGGCCCTGGGCATTAGTGGTCAGCAAACTGTTGCCAAGAAAATGAAAATCACATAGTCCCCATAGATAGTAAATCTAGAGGAGGAAGAACCTAAAGAGAAAATGAGCCTGGAGATTGTGGAGAGTATATAAAAAAAAAAAAATCTAATACAGAGAACATGCCATAGGTTGGAAGCAGCTCAAGATATTTCATCAACAATAAACATGTATTTAATAAAGAACCTGGAGCATTCTACCAATCCAAAGAAGATTTAGCAAACCAATACATTGTGCAAGGAAATATAGCCATGAGTGAAATAAGATATTTGTTACTGTAAGTAGAGAGGATGTCCCAGCATAAGTGCTCCCTATTATTAGTAAAGGATGTATAAAGGAAGACACTTAACATAATAGTGGAAGATGAGGATTATGTCTGAAATTAAGGTGCATTACGAAAATATTGGTGCCCCAGATAAGGTAAAATTCCACAGAAATTACAGTGACATGCTATATTCAGAATACCTGAGTCTGAGTTTTATGGTTTCAAGACTAACAACCCATGCACTTAAATTGGATGGACAATTGAAGCAGGAAAAGGAATCCAGCAAAGACTGGCAGACCCAGGTCAAAATATTGGAATCTGAAGGCCCTCAAGGAGTAAAAGCTTCCTTAGATGAGAAATACAAATTGATTCAAAGAATGAAAAAGAAATTGAAGATGTCCGCCAAAGAACATCCACAAACAACATAGTTTTCTTCCTTAGAGAAAGAAAAAGAGACATTCATGCAGGAAGCACTAAATTACAAAGACAAAGTGTTGCAACCGGAAAAGGAAAAAGAGAGTTGGTCACAAGGACAAATATAAGTATTAAACAGGACTACAGCTGCACCTGGCACATTAGGAGATGATTCAAACACTGAAGATATCATCCAAGTTATGTCCCAAGTGAGCTTGAAGACAAAAGAAATCAAGAGGCTTAAAGGGATCATAGAAAAGTTGCAGGAAGAGATGAAAATGAAGGATGAAAATTTGGCCCAAGTTCAACAGGAAAATCAAGATTTTCAAGAGAGGGTAAACAAGTTGAAGATGAGGTTGAAGGGTAAAGAACTTTTTCAAGGATCTAAACATGTAATCTGGGATTCTATCACCACTGAAGCTGGTAAGTTCAGGGTGTACTTGAATTTTATAAATGACAAAGATAGCATGGTTGTCACTGCCTGAAGCAGGTGTATTTTTGTCAAATAGACGCTGGAAAAAAATCCCACAGAATGGGCCCAGAATGCTATAACTTTGATAAATGTCATTCCCACTAAACTTTAGACCATTGGGGTCGATGATATAACTACACTGGTCATTTGGGCTAGGAGTATCATTGCTAAGCACAACTTACTCAAGTCAATTCAAACTAAAGCTGTACAGATGGAACAAAGTATACAAGAATTCAAGGACCTATTTGAAATTTTTTTTATCAAAGGCCTTTCACCATTTTGGGATGGAAAAGGGAAATTATATGATCAAGAGGAATAGAATTCTCTCCTCACCCAGTGTAGAATGGATCATTCCAAATTTGAAAGCCTGGAGGAGAACCTGAAGGGACCAAGTTTGGTGGAATATTTGGCCACAAACTTTGAGATTTTAAATCAGTTTAAGATAGTAAAGATCAGGATGTCGACTATGAATTATGATAATTGTATTGACTTGGAGATCCCAATAAAATAAATGATGGATTATGAGATTCCTTCTGACTCACAGTGGAAGGAAATCGTGCGGCTAGGCAAGACAAAATGTAGTTTTCCAAGGACCAGTAAATAACCACCAGGTGTCACCAGGTTGGCGAGTTTGACAGGATATCAGAGCAAGACATATGGTGAGGACAAAAATAAAACAGTCAGAGAAATCAGTCGTTAGTTTATGAAACATTTTTTTTTAATCATTGTAAATAGGTTCACATGCCGTGACTGTCAGTTGACATTATTATAGATAGTTTTAGAAGTTGAAACGTTTCAGTTTCAACCATTGTAATCGAATTGTATAAGTACTAGAAATTATGAATGAATTAATGTTGGTAGAAGTGCAAGGGAACCTTTTTGTTGTTTCTAAACTCAATTGTAATTTTCTAGAGCTGAATTGAATACACGTGCAGAAGATTTTGAAGTCTCTATAAAAAGATTCTAATGGTGGTGATATGAGTTTTGTCTCCTTTCATTGTATGTATTTCCTATGTTCTTTTATTCCATTTACATTTTTGTCTATTTAAATTGGAGAGTTAAAGGCCAAGATTTTGTCTTGTGACACTCTCGGCTTAAGAAATTTAAACTATGTGTATTTCTTCTTAACTAATTGAGAATTAATTTTAGTAATTCTCTAATGCAGTTTTTTTTTTCTCCTTCTTCCTACACTCTACTTAAACTCAATTTACAACTTAGATTCATTGCCTCATTTAGCCTTTATCCACTGGAGAGTTCTACCGGCCAATAATTGTTTTCATTCACTTTTAGAATTTTGACTCCATAGCCCTAAGTGTCCCTCCCCTTCCTACCCAAAAAATTTATAAAAACCCCCAAAACAAACCAAACCTAGCCACTAATTTCCAAAGATATATCAAGTGACATGAGAGAGCCCTCTCTTAGTTGAGTAGGCTAGTGCTCAGCTCTAAAGTAGGTTGAAACAGTTACCTCTGTCGTTTTTCTATCAGTCGAAAAAAATTATAAAGTGCTAACAATACGGAGGAAAATTGAATGAGTGAGTGAATGATGATGGAATGAATGAATGAAAATAAACTAATTCCAAACTATATGTATGCATGTTCCCAACTTGACACTTGTCATGTTGAGAGAAATTTTGGTCTACTTTTCCCCATCCTTAGAACTTAGGATAACATAATTATCCATGCTCTATACTTTAAGGAATATTAATATAATATTCCTTTTTGGCTTAAGCTCCCTAGATTATCCCTTTTCCTTACTTTTAGCCCCCTCCTTTCCCTAACTAGTGGAGTTTAGTCCCCCATACTCTTTTAGTGTGGTCAGTCTACATGAAGCGATGTATTATGTTAATGATAGTACATATAAAAAAATAGGCTCACTGACCTTTATCATCTAGGCTCTCTAGCCTAATTCAACACATAAGATTCCTATCTTATACTAACTAGCCCACTAACCTATAAAACACAACATATACACAAAGGCTCCCTGGCCTCAAAATCCCAGACAATTAAGTTTGGTGCACACGGTATCCTGGAATGTGCACACTTCATCATTTTAGTTCAGAGTACATGTGTGCACTATACCATGGAAGGTGCATGCAAAATGATATCAAACAACTCACCAACTTAAGTACATTTGCATTTACATTTACAGTTGGGGTTTGGCCTAGGGGTATTAAACTTGGCATAGTAATTGTCAACATCATAAAAATATTCAGATGACCTAACTACCCATTTTGGTTTGATTAAGTAGAAAAATAAAGCACACAGTGAAAAAATAAAACACACAAGAGTCGTAGGTTCGCGTTCTGTAGCTTTTTAGCTACTTGTTGGAGTCCCTAGGTTAACAACTCCTCACACCAAAGGGTAACTAAAATCCACTCAATATAACGCATACAAATATCTAGAAACCAAAGCAAGATAAATTACTGTCATGAAAGAAATGAAAGTAACTAAGTCTAATCTAAAGCATAAATGAATTTACTAGAATTAACTCTGTTGAAAATTAACCTACTTACTAGCTCTACAAGTGCATCCCAGGACAAGAGGCCCTCCTGGCTGGAAGCACTAGAAGAATATGAAGACTCAAAAAATAACCAACAACAAAGTATTTTCATTAAAATAAATCTAGAGTTATAGAGTACATGTACATGTGGTTTGAACCTCTGATCTGATCTTTTATAAAATATCATTGTTATATGGCCTACTACTTAATGCTTATGACTAACCTCCTCTGAAAAATATGATTTATTATATAGGATGTTTCATACATTACAATTTATACCATCGATCATGAATTTGTGGATCTATCACCACTACAATGATAAATAGGGATACATCACTACAACAAGGATAACCAATACAAAAAAACATGAGATTCAAATCATAACCATGAGATCTCATTGAGTCATCACAATTTCATGTCTGAAAGCAAGATATATTGAATAATAATTTGATCTCCATATGAAATGTAGAATAGGATGATGTTCTAATATAGTGTCCTAAGATCCATGTGATCATAAGGAATCCCATGGGACAAAACAAGCATCCCTATCTATGCTCATTTAGGTGAAAATGTCTTAATCAACAATTGTTTCATTGGTGGTCATCTACAGGAAATCCAATAACTGAAAAAATATATTGGAAACTCCCACAACTGTTGGACTACCTGTAGCAGCTTCTGGTAACTCAACCATTCTTCACTTTTGGTAGCTCATTACTCTGCAATTCTCATAGTTAGATTGTTGGGAGTTAGAGTGACACCCATTGATCTTGTATAATGCACAAGGACTATGAAAAGAAAATATGATTAGATAAGACAAATCACATCCAAAATGTGTGCTAAATCATAGGGAAACATGCTTAAACATGAATAATTACATTGTTTGACTTAATAATTCTTGGATCATGAAATTCAAGGTATAATATAAAAAGATAAGAAAAGTGATGGAAAAAATGGGGTATGATGGGCAAAAAGAAACTATATGATATGTGAAATATGGGTCAAAATCGAGACCCAACATCTCCCACACACCTACAATTTTTCATTTCCTCATGCATTGTACATTCTCTAGCTTGGACCAATAGATTGTGTCTTGTTGGTTGTTCTTTTTTCCCTCTGCTTCTACTGGAAGAGTTTTAACTTCAGTCTTCTACAACTATTTGATAATAGTCCCAATTTTATGTACCACTGCTTACCACTCATAGTAAAAAAATTGTTCCTAGCCACTACCCAGTCCCTATACTTCCTCAACAAGGCATTCATCTCCTTGAGGACTTGATTTTATTTCTCTATGTGCCTATCTAGTACCTAATATGTTTTAATCTACTGCTTCAAACTTTTCATTCTTTTGTTCTTGTTTTTATTCTATTGCGAGGTCTCAAGAAATTTAGTCAATGCCATTTCCTTACTATGTGCAGGCTTCTCTAGCTCGTCTTCATCGGAGTCTAAGTAAGGAATATTAAGGACATTATTTATTACCTCCTCATAAGATTTCAAATATATCTCTTCTATGAGAACAAAGATAAGTGCTACCGATACAATTTTTTCTTTAGGGAAAGAGGCAAGAACCTCTGAATATGTTTCTTCCCTAGGGATATAATTCTTATTGGAAAAGGAACATGTCCAAGGAATTCTAGATATGAAAATGAATACCTCATCCTTATTCTCTATTTCTTGCTTGAGTTCCTTAAAGAGTTGTATTTCTCCTTTGTGAGTAACCCTAGTAGGAATTTCTTCTGATACCTCTACAACCTATGTATTATGGTCTTCCTTTTTACCTTTAACTCATTTTTCTCAGTATCCTTCCTTTTCTTACTGGGGCCAACTTCCATTCCTATGGAATAATTTTTCCTCATATTTACAGTCTTTTACTAAATAGGGTTATCAGTAATTTCGATTGAGGGTTTATTATTTTTCTTCGTACCAGGGTTTTCTTTAGCCTATATGGAGAGTTTCTTATTCTTATTCTCAACTGGGTTTCTCTAACCTATGTGGAGGGTTTCTTCTTTTTGTAGGCCTTATTTTTCTTGAAGGGGGTATATTCGGCCTGTGCATGATATTCCCTCTCTGTTTCATTATCTTGATCTTTTTGAGAAGGTTATCCCTCTATGTCATTATTCTTTTGTTTAAGGGGAGTAGCCATGCTATTCCTCAGTGAATCATCTCTCTATTGAGCTAATGGATACTCTAAGGGTTTTTTCTCGAACCCTCCCTAGAAGAGAAAGTGATTCTATGTCTAATTCTTCTTCCTTAATTCCTCTTCCACTAGTATTTTAATTATCCCATGATGAAATAGACTAGTTCCTTCATTATTGTTGGGCACTGAGTAGTGTTGTTGCTTAAGTATAGGCTTACACATGGACTAACCTTATTTACACTGAGGGGTTTGAGATCCATCATTCATCCATAGAGTGACCAACAAAAAACCCTAAGCATTGACATATCAATCCTCGGTCAAGGCCAAGGAAGGTCTCACTCAAGATGCAAAGAGGATTATAGAGACCATAAGGTCTTGTGTCAGGGATAATAGAGTAAACATAAATAATAATATTGCAAATGACATCCATGTAAATCATATATGATAATATAACAAAGAATAAGAATTAAAACAACACACACACATGAATAACTAAGTCTCACATCATGAGACTTCATCTCATTACTATAAAAACATAGGGACTACAATAGTATGTGCCTTTTGCTAAGCTTTAATATTAAGACAGATACAAGACACATGAGAATTCTCCATACAACACATGATTGCAATAAGCTAACTTTGAGATCTAGGATTGATGCGTTCTAAATTTAACTGATCTCCTTTCTAATTTGAGAGATTTCTTTTATATCACTTTCTACTAAGGAGCGTTTTCCTTCACTGTTATGCTCCACTCACTTGTATGATCTAATGGCCTCACATGCTTCTGTAACCTACTAGGGATCTGTTGACGGGCGAAACAGTCCATCCGTCAACTGGAAGAGTGGAACCGGTCTGGGGTTGTCTAAATAACCCAAGCCGTTTGGTATGGACCACCCTGACGAGTTTAACGACTCCGTTGGCCGCTCTAAGGTCTCGTTAGGAAACCAAAGAGAAAGTGATTTGAGCTAAATAGTCTAAACTAAGGAAACTAGAAACTAATAAAACGAACTAAAACAAACTAACTAATTAAATAAAAGAAATTAAACTAAAACTAACTATACTAATCTAACTACAAACTACCAACTATTCTATATCTACAAAATACTAACTATGATTATAATAACTCAAATCAACTACTTAATTACCAGCTATAATCACTCTCTATTCACAAATATACATTATAGACAAATTACAGATTTGATTAAAACCTGCAAAACTCATGTGTTCGCTGCCCTAAGACAGCCAAGGGTCTTTTTGGTCTTTTTGTATTTTATAAAACAGAAAGGAAACTACTTGCAATTAAATAATCTAATCTAACTAAACTGCTAATTAATTAAAGCTATAAACACCTAACTAATTAACCTGGAAACGCTCCAAGTTTGCCCTGCGCAAGATGACTTCTAAGCTGATTGGAGGAGGGAAACTCACACCAGTTAGGCCCTTAAGCTGCTCGGAAACGATCAGCTAAAATGCTTCCTGAAGTATTATTAGAGAACAAACAAGACATAAAAGATTATCATAACAATTTTCTGATTATAAACTTTTGCAAAAGGGGAAACCTATTATACAACAAGCTTATATATGACAATTCAAATTACGAAGAAGACAACGCTATCATTCACTAAAATGAATTGAGAATTGTTATTTCCTTTATAATTTAGGAAGAAACAAGATATAGATAATGAAATAAGATTATATCATTTGCATGTGATTCAGATAGCTAACGCAATACCAAACCATAAACAAGCTGATATACAAAACATAGAACAGAGTGTTGATATATTAAAAAGCGGAAAGCTACAACAAGACACTAATTCTGATCCAGTTTGAGTTATAACTCTATATCCTTGTTCTCCCCCAAGTGAGAATTGTCTTATGATTACAAAATCAAGAGTTTAAATAAGTTTTCACAAGGTAAAACCTCCTTGTGAGAAATAGTAAACAGTTTTACAAAATCTGGGAATAATCCCAAAATCTCTAAACTAAATAACTAAAAGCAAGTAAAATCTGTAAGATATCTTCCAACTACCTATA
>ML813861.1:65559-78143 GCA_009831015.1 Picea engelmannii
CCTTAACCGGAAATAGAAAACCATCGGCAAAAACCATGTGCCGAAAACCACCTAATATCATGTGGTCCCGGAAATATGTCGGCCCGACGATAATATGTCGGCCCGAAACCGGCGAAAATATGTCGGCCCAAAAAAAAAAAATTTGGGGGCGCTGCACCCCCCCTCTTACCCCCCTGCGTGCCCGGCGCAGGCGCTCAGACACTACTACTCGTGCAAAGAATATAACACATACCCAACACACACTACAAATTTTTACCTCCACACCACACATGTGCACTCTTCATATTCTCAAGGTTATGAAATACCACAATTGTAAAGTACCATATCTATTATAATATCCAAAAATATAAATATTGCAAAGAATAACAACAGAACAACAAAATATATGAAACCACAACACCAAAATAATACCTTTATTGATAGGAAACAATGTTCAATTTCCTCTTCAATGGGACAACCTCCAAGAGAGAAATGCTTTATTAGAATAATTCTCAATACAAAACTTCTCATTCCTCCTCTTTTTTATACTAATTCTATCTTCTAAAGAACCTTCTAGTGGAAGATCTTTCTAGAAGTAGAAGCTTCTATTAGGTATTCTTACATTGACTTGTTCTCATTTATTAAATAGGCCTTATAAACTAATTTTAACCTTTATTACATGGAAAATATATTATTCTACCTACATGAGGAGTTAGGTAGGATAGGTCCCTAAAATTCCCTCCACATTGAAAAACAACCTTGTCCTCAAGGCTTGAGATGAGGTAGCAGGATCCTATGTGTCATGTTCTAGAGTTGTATCTTTCCATTTCACTAACACTTCCTATATGGTGCACTGACGAATATGTCATTCATGCTAGTGCAAGACTGCATGGGACTGTAACCAAATGGGACATTCTTCATCCAAATCAAGGAGATGGGTTTGATTTTGGCACTTAGTTCCAATCACCTTATTTTAAGCATGAAACATGAAAAACATGATGGATCTTAGAATCATTGGGCAGAGCTAACTGGTAGGCGACGAGCCCCACATTCTTGAGAATGGAATAAGGATCATACAATTTGGGAGAAATATTCTAAAAATGGTAATCTTTGAGTGAAGTATGCTTATAAGATTGTAGATGTAGAAACACTTGGTCCCCTTCAAAAATTTGACGTTCAAAATGACCCTGATTGGCTTTCTACTTCATGCAATGTTGAGCCATCACCAAATTGTCTTTGATGGTATGAAGAATGGCCTTGTGTACTATAAGATTTGTTTCAACCTCCTGAATCTTAGAGACACATGGCATGTATGAGAGAACTAATGGTGGATTTTATCCATATACTACTTCAAAATGAGTCATGCGAGTGGTTGTATGGTAATATGTGTTTTACCATCGTTCAACAAGTGGTAACCACTGAGCCCACTGATGTTGATGGTCAGATGCAAAACACCTTAAATATGTTTCCAAACACTTGTTGACAATTTCAATTTTTTCCATCAGTTTGGGGATGATAGGCAGTGCTAAGATGTAATTGGGTGCCCTGTAGCTTGAACATTCTTGCCAAAATTTGGTAGTGAATGTGGGATCCTTGTTAGAGACAATATAATCCAACATGCCATGGAGTTTGAATATATTATCCATGAAAAATTGGGCCACTGTGGATGCAGTGAAGGGATGTTGTAGAGCATAGAAATGAGCATATTTGGAAATATGATCAACCACCACCATGATGAATGCCTTTTTTTCAAATTTAGGGAGGCCCACAATGAAATCCATAGATATATCCTGCCAAATAGAAGGAGGAATTGGAAGGGTTTGGAGTGTGCCAGGGGATTTGACTGTTTCTCCTTTTTTTCATTGACTGACATTAAATTCAACCATAAAGCTATGAACGTCCTGTTTCATACCATCCCAGAAAAAAAAAAAATGTTTGACCCTTTCATAGGTTTTGGTAAACCCTAAATTCCCAGCGATGGGTGAAGCATGAAGCTCAAAAAACACCGTATCTTTAAGTTGTGATTGTTGTCTTAGATAGAGAATAAATTTGTATCAAAGATCATTATTGTGCCAAGAGTACCCTGGAGAGGCTGAAGAATTTGCTTGTAATTGTTGGATCAGGTGAGATATTTTGGGATTTTGCAACCATTCCTGACAAGAAGTTTGGATCCAATCGGGTACAATGAGGGAGAGGAAAAGAGGGAACCTTCTTCATACTTTCGGTAAAGAGCATCAAAAACCACCTTTTAGTTTCCTCTCTTGTAAATGATCTCATAATCATAGCCAAATAACTTACTGACCCATTTTTGTTGCTCTGTGGATAAAATCCTTTGTTTCAGAAAATACTTGAGCCTCTGATGATCATTTTTAATATGGAAGCATTTCTCCAATAGATAAGGATGCCAGAGATCCATGAAATGAAAAATATCCAACATTTCCTTTTCATATATGGGTTGGACCAAATGTCTTTCTAAAATTTTTTTTCTAGTGAAGGCCAAAGGTTGACCATATTACATAAGGACCGCCTCAATTCCTTTTTCAGAAGCATCACATTCCAAGACAAAAGTATTGGTGAAGTATGGAAGGGTGAGGACCAAAGTCATGCATATAGCACATTTCAAGGCCTAGAAGGATTGGTCAGCTGCTAGAGTCTAAGTGAAGGAATTATTTTTAAGGAGACAAGTGAGAGGTGCTGCAATTTTTCCATAATTCTTAACAAACTTGCAATAATAACTTGTTAAACCCAGAAAACAACACAATCTCTTAATAGTTTTAAGGTGAGGCCAATCCTACATAGCTTCAATTTTATTAGGATCCACCCATACACCATCCTTGCCCAAAATACAACTGAGGTACTCCTCTTTTGAGGCTCCAAAGGAACATTTAGATTGTTTGAGGAAAAGTTGGTGCTTAGAGATTAGATGGAGAACTTGATCCACGTGGGAGAAATGAGATGTCCAAGTTTTAATATAGATGGAAATATCATCAAATAAAACTAAGAAACAATGATGAAGAAAATCATAGAAGACATGATTCATAAGAATTTGGAAGGTGGAGGGGGCATTACACAGGCCAAAGGGCATGACCAAGAACTCATAGTGACCCTCATGAGTTCTAAAGGTAGTCTTTGGAATTTCTCCTTCTTTCATATGTATCTAGTGGTAGCCAGAATGTAGATCAAGTTTAGTAAAGTACTGAGAACCACTCAATTCATCTAAGAGATCATCAATAATAGGAATGGGAAATTTGTCTTTGATGGAAAGTTTATTGAGGAAATGAAAGTCATGAAACATTCACAAAGTACCTTCTTTATTGAGTACTATGACAATAGGAGAACAATATGGGATGGTACTAGGGAGGATAACACCCGCTTGGAGCAACTCTTGCGTGATTTTCTCAATTTCATTATTTTTGGAAAAGAGATGACAATAAGGGAGAACATTGCGAGGGAGATTGCTTGAAAACAAGGGGAATGAAATGATCATGAAAACCATGGGAAGGGGGAAGTCCTTAAGGAGTGAAAAAAATAACTTTGTGTTTGGAGATGATATATTAGAGGTCAGGATGCACAGAGGGTGTATCAACTACCTGAATGGAATGAAGTTTGGAAATAATACATGAATTACCTTTATTGAGAAGATTTTACATGCGATGGTGACTAATGACCTCAGGATAACTTACAATCGGTCCTTGGAATTGATATTGTTGTCCCTCCTAGTGGAAGTGCATGTTTAATGCCTTAAAATCCATGAGAATGAGGCCTAGAGTGTGTAACCATTAAGAACCTAGCACAATATCACAACCTCCCATGTCAATGGAAAACATATGATATTTCAAGTGGTACTTTCCAATTTGAATAATTACATTTTCACAATGTCCACCACATTTCATGGACCCACCATATGGCTATCATGATTTGAAAATTTTTGACAACATGAATATAGAATTTGGTTTCCTTGGCAATGCGACGGTGAATAAAATTATGGGTGCTTCCACTGTCAACAAAGATGATGAATTTTCTATGCTTAATATAGCCAATGAGCTTGAGGGTTTGTGGAGTATTGAAGCCAATTAGGGCATGCAATGAAATCAAGGGATCAACTTTCAGTGGGAAAGTGGGCTCCATAGTTGAATCTTGAATGGGTAGATCTTCAACACAGGAAACTACAACTTCTTCTTCAACAAAATCCTATGAAATGGCCATAAAAAATTTTTTTTCCTTACACTTGTGCCCGTGAAATATTTTTTCATCACAATTATAACAAAGGCCCTTGAGTTGGTGCTCAACCATTTCAGCTAGAGTTAATTTCTGGACCTTGAGGAGAGTGGTAGGGGAGAAAATTTGCGGGGTGAGGGGGAGGAACAAAAGAGGGATTTTTGTTCTAGGAAAAAACAACTTGTTGGGCTTCTTTGGCATGTTTGGTGAGCCAGGGGGATCTGGGCTTGGATTTCATCCTTTATACCAATGATAAGACAATTCCCATAAGAACACATTTGTCATGCCCTTTGTTCTGAAGACCAACTACTCAAAGGAAGTGATAAATTGTTCCACCGTGGCTAACTGTTTCAACTTGGTCAAATGTGATAAACCATGGGTGTCAGTGTCAAATCCTTCATAGAGATCTGCAACAAATCATATCCATGCAATATACGCCTAACATGCATTTTTACATAATTTCCACCATTTCCAACGTTCGGGATCCAGATAGAGAACAACATAACGAAGTTTGGAAAACTCATCGATAATGCAATGCAAAGAGAAACAATGCTCCATTTGAGTGACCCAACTTGTGGGGTCAGATCCATCAAATTTATTGACCTCAACTTGGGGAGGACGAGGGTCATGATGAAAGGAGTTGGATTGAAAAAGCATGGAATGGAAGGAATCAACACCATCTAAGTGGGACAATTGTTCTGATAAGGAAGGGCCCTGGGGGTGGTTCAACAACTGGTTGAAAATTGATTGGAGAGTGGAAAATTGTTCCATGAATTTGGTCTCCATGGAATCAAATTGTTGTTGGATGTGGGTGTCTAATTTTTCAATGTGGGAATTGGCGGAAACAATCTAAGAAGTCACTTGGTTGAGGGTCTCCTTGGTACAAGTGTTGGAAGCTTGCAGGTCTTGGTTGCAACTGGTGGCCATTTCGATATGAGGGGTTCCTATAACGGAAATGGGGTAGGTGGGACCAAAAAAAAGGACTTATAAGTGATAGATACCACAACGATCAGGGAGAGAAGGGGACTATAATGGGAGAGGTGGAAAATAGGGGGCCAGGAACAATGAAAAAAGGATTGAAAATGAAAGGGACCATTGTGATCAGGGCGAGGAGAGGAATCCAATGGGATATTTCCTGAATAAGGGTGTCAGTGGGACCACTATACTTTTTTTTTTACTCCCACAGAGTTATACTATGAGCTAAATAATATTGTAGTGGAGAAATAGACAAATTATTAATAGGAAGAAATGTGTAGGAATTTTGCAACCCGAATGTAGGAGGCAAGGTTGCATGACAATAGATATTTTCTTTTTAGGTTTTGTTTCCATCCCAAGGGTGAGGGTGTTGAGGGTTTCTATAGAAAAGGTTTTTCCCTATGCTATATCTCCCTGATATACATGTGGGGTCGAACAATAGTACTCGTCCCAATATCTCAGGGCACTAACTAAGGAGGCTAGACCATACCATTAGTCGTACTACCTGTTTACCCAGGTACTAGAAAATATATTCTAGAGCGCTATTCTTAGTGGCACTATAGCAGTCAGGAATTCGATTAGTGTATCTACAAAGGGATTAAGGATATCTAGGTTGATCCTTATACAAGTGTTTTTTTATGCGCTACCACTCAAAGGGGTACCCACATGGGTCACAAGGGTGGAAAACAATGTGCACTTAAGTACCACTTGCATTTTCTACATGTATGATTCCCTAATCATGGATTTATGTGTTTAACGATATATCTCTATATCTTTAAGACATCATAATATGTCTCTACCCTGGAAAACATTAACGCATAATTTTCTTCCAAGTAAAGTGCTCGGATACCACTTGTAAGGTACCTGATCTATTATAATAGAAAAAAATAGAAACATTGCAGAGAATAATAGAGGAAGAACACAGTATATGAAACCACTTCACCAAAATAATACCTTTATTGATAGGAAATAATGTTCACTTGCCTATTCGAGGGTGAAGCCTCCAGCAGGGAAAATCTCTACTACAATATTTCTCAAAAGCGTTGCTAGCAATGCTCTACTAGCAGATAAACACTCTACTACAATAATTCTCAAGACAAAACTTCTCATGCCTCCTACTCTTATTTATACTAATTCTATCTTCTAAAGGGCCTTCTAGAGAAATATATTTCTAGAAGCAAAAGATTCTATTAGGTATTCTTACATTCACTTTTTCTCATTTATTAAATAGGCCTTATAAAATAATGTTGACCTTTATTACATGTAAAATATTTCATTCTACCTACATGATGGGTTAGGGAGGACAGGTCCCTAACATCAACAACCAAAGGGTACATGCCTTGTCACCTAGGCCCTCACTACCACTACTGTCACTACTGGTATCTTCGATTCCAAGCCTCTTTGTAGGCATGTCCTCACTTTTGCTACACTCTGGCACAACATCCTCTCCCACACTATTGCCTAGTGTGATCTTTCTCTTCATTCTGGGCCCAAAACCTTATTGTAC
This sequence comes from Picea engelmannii, assembly GCA_009831015.1. NCBI lineage: Eukaryota > Viridiplantae > Streptophyta > Pinopsida > Pinales > Pinaceae > Picea > Picea engelmannii. The sequence continues at coordinate 72,239 of ML813861.1, forward strand.
ACCCTTGTATAACTCTTATCTATTCTTTCGGTTAACACTCTCCCTCGGCTCAATTATTCTTGTGTATATTTCAACTCTTTTTCTCCTCTACTCTTCTGGGACCATTCTAGTCCTCACCTCATATCAACAAATTCTTGAATCCTCCTCACTGGATCCATACTCTGGTTCTTTCTCCCCCACCTTTTCTAGAAACCCCCTAGTGCTAGGGGGTTTACTCAACCATCCTATTAGGCTCCATGTGAATCATTATTTTTTCTATGAACAACATATTGATCCAAAGGGGCATATCTTCTAACATCTGATTTATTGGACCTTCTTCAAACTTTCTTTCAACCTTGCTAAAAGAATCACTATATTGTATAGCAAACTAAACAATGTAGCCTTCATTTACTAAGGAAGACCAGAAATCAATGGCTCAAGTCCACTTGTTATCCAATTACTTTATAGTATCAATATTGTATTGATACCATACTATTGGATCCAATGGTAACACCACCGAATTAACTTCTGGTTGTATTTTTAACCATTCATGCAAAAAACATGGAAATTCCACGAAAACGAGTTCATGAAGATCATAGTAAAGATATATACCTTTCCATTGTTTCTTGTTCACCTGAAATCCTTTCATATCTTGTAGGGAAAATGCATCCTCATTCACTTCTATCCCTTACTGAATCTCCTCCTTAGACTTTAGATCCCGACAACAAAACCATTTGTTGGGAGTTGAGAAATGTCGTTACTTTAGTACACACTTACGTGCACACTAACCTTCTTAAAACTGGGGGGTTTGAGACATGGGGTTCATCCATAGCGTGTCCAACAAAAACCCTAAGCACCAACATATCAATCCTCAGCTGAGGTTGAGGAAGGTCTCACCCAAGATGTAGAGAGGATCACAAGGACCATAAGGTCTTGTGTCAGGGATGGAGGATAAAAAATAAATAATAGTATTGTAAAGGGAATCTGTGTAACTCATATATGATAATCTAACAAGGACCAAGAATTAAAAAAATAAAGGCACATGTGTTACCCATTCATAATAGACACATGATAGAACATACATTCTATATCTTTATTACTAAACATATTTCATCATATTAGAGATATACATTGTGCTGAATAATTGAGTTGCACAATGTAAGACTTCATCTTATTACTATAAAAATAGTGGGAATACAATAGTATGTGTCTTGTGTGAAGATTTAAGATTCAAATAGATACAATACATAGGAGACTTATCCAAACAACACATGATTTCAATAGGCTAACTCATATCTCTAGGGTTGATGCCTTCTGATGTTAATCGACCTCCTTTATGAGCTGAGCTTTCTTTATATTTTTTTTTGCTGAGGAGTTCTATTCTTCACTGTTATTCTCCACTTGTTTTTCCAATATAATGACCTTGCAGGATTATGGTACCTTCAAGGGATCCACATAGGTTCTCTGCATCAAGGTAAATCTTAACTTCTTGGACAACTCATCTTCTAGATGCCCCACATCTTCATTTGTTGCTGGTAGAAATAATTCTCAGAGATATCTCGATGATTCCTTTATTTATTTCGGCGACCTTATTCTTGGTTTTCGGTGCAATTGAAAAATATCATACCAACTCTCTCAACTAGCAAAACTTGGATCGGGGTGCCTTTTACTTCCTTTATGCTTGGTGCACTACTTAAGAAAACCTGGTCTGATGCATGCACCATGGCATTCTTTCGTGCATCTCCTTAGGTGATCACAAAACTAATTGATGAGAGCACATAACTTTCGTTTATGCATGCACGCGAAATTGAAACAAAAACTTTGGGTGCCAACGGTTCTCTAGTCGAGCTTGTACTTTTTTTAGCAATTTCGGTTAAACTCTTTAAGAGGAAGAGAGAGAGATTCATTTTTCGACCCTCTTGAAAACAAAAAATAAACCTCAAATGATATCTAAATGTGATAGCATACTTCCCTCCACAAGTGATGTATTTTTTCATAATGTAGAGGACATCCTTCGATTCCTCTTGGATCCACGATCGAGGGACTCCCTTTCTCCAATTGGGGTTCCAATGCTTAGGTACCAGGAATTAGTTACAGTCGAATTCCTAATTGATTTATTAAAACAACATTCTCCTCCTTGCGGAAGGCCTATTCTTTGAGAAATCAATTCTTCACAAACAATAAGGACTAATCATTTTATATGTGCTACACTTCCATTGAAACTCTTAGCAAAGGATTTGGAAACCTTGAAATTATATCCCTATAGTTTCTCACAGAAAGGGATCCCTCTTATCTCCCTAAAATATTATTTGCCTCTTGGAAAGATATCGAGGAATTCAACCCCAATTGGTTCATATCTTGGTACTGGAGTTTTCTTCACATTCTACTATTCTTTCACACGAGGGATCTCTCAGCCTTGAGCTTCTACCAATCCTCAATACCAGATAGGGAAATATGGAGAATGTAGGGCTCAAATTTTCTCATAGAATATGAAAAATAAACAATAAATTTGCTTATTTGAATCTTTATGTGATTGAAATTAGTTGGGGACGTGATCATGTATGACCCTGTCAGATTGAATATCAATCAAGGGTGGTTTGATAAAATGGCGGTGTAGTGGAAAGGTATGAATGAGTGTTAAATTTTTGAAACACACATTGTGAGTTGTCAAGGTTTAATAAAATATGATAGTTTCTTAATTATCACAATAGTTCCCCATGCTTAGTCATAAATTTTGAAAGTACGATTTGAACTTACCATAACTACCTTTGTAGTGGACTCAACCTATTCGAATTGGTAAGGCTAGTAATTCTATTGTGTTGAGGGTGCCTTTCGGCGAACCACCATAGTCGTGGAATCTAGTAGCTCCACTACTTTGTTATATGCATTAACCAACTACTAAAACCAAGGGATCCAATAGTTGATCGATCTGCTACTATTGTTATCAAAATCGACAACTCTTGTAGTAAATGGATGCATACATGAAAATATTGAACTATCTGAATTCCAATTTCTCTGCCAAATGTATGAAGCTAGTTTCATATGAAGTTGGATTCTATTCATGCATTGAATTAGAATGTACTTTGTATTTCAGCTAGCTAATTTATTTATTTTTCTTTTTAGAACTCTTTGTTGTTGATTTCTACAAGAAGCAAAAATGAAGAGTCGAGGTAAATACTGTATAATTCTAAGAAATTAAAGTGCAACGTGTAAGGATTGATGAGTAATAATTGAGTAGAGGTTGCTTCAAGATCTGTAGTGGAACAACCTACTAAAAACTAGAAACAAAACTGTTGCACCTACTTGTAGGTTGTCTCCTTTAGAAACTAGCCAATATTCCTTGTTCCAATAGTCTTCACACCTCTTTATTACCAATCATGAAATATTCAACTATTGTTTATGAAGAAATCAAAAGTATTCACATGTTCCGATCCAAGGTACAATTCTTCATCGTGTGAATAAATGTGTTGAATTTGAGCATGAGAATAAATCATTAGATGACCAACCATTAATGTATATCGTTAACCAATTGGAGACCACTCACGTTTGATGAAAATGAGTGTCAAGGTACCATAGTACATCTTGTGAGGTATGAATAGATGGGCTAGTGTTGAGTCACCTACAAGATCCGATGAGTAGGGGACATTGATGCATTCACGTTCTTCACTCGCGAGAGAACATGCCATTAATGCATGCAAGCCTCAAGGTATTGAAATAGTCCCTAACCTTTGGTCCCAGATGATGTGTTGAATTCGATGGGAAAAGGCCAATAGAAGGAGGGATTTAAGTGATCCCATGTTGGCCCTCAACCAAGTTTTGAAGAAACCTTGGTCAGAGTTGACCCACTTTTGGAATTCGACATGATGGTCAAAGATGGAGTGCCTAGGCAAAGCTGAGATCATGGATCTCACCAATTTTGTGAGCTATGTGGACCCAGTAAGGGGTTCTCTAGGGTTTTTGTAATGGAATTATGGGATGTCAGCCTATGGGGTTTACCCATGATTAGGCCTTAGTGTAAGGGATTGTAAAATTATACATAAGTTAGAATGTATGGTAGAAGTAACATGTTAAGAAAGCTAAGAAGATAGAAGTTCTTGTAGCTAAGTGCAAGTAGTTTGAGTTGCTTTGTGCAACAGAATGTATATGTGTTAAGGATTTGTGCTTGATAGGGAATTGGTTGGATGCCTTGACCTAGTTTTGGAAGGAGGATCTAGTGCTCAGTGTGCAGATCTCTTGTCTAGTGTGAAGCTTGACTCTGTGGATTAGTGTAAAGGAGTAACATAATGTAAGAGATTGATGAATAATAAAGAAGGCGAAGCAGTTGATGGACGTAGCCCCACATTGGGGTGAACCATGTATATCTTGTTTCTTTGGTGTGCTTTGTTTTGTGTTATTCATGTCATTTATCATCTTAGTACCTTGATTATTATGTATGATAGATAGATATATTGTTTCTTAGTGATTTACTTGTGTTAAGGATGAATGGATGTTAGATATAACTTATAATGCTAAGTGATAAGTGTTTGAGGTGCATAATCTTTGTTGTTACTATGCTAGATCTATCTTAGATATGTTTTGTGATGTTAATAAGGCTAATGAATAATGCATGTTACCCATAAGTGTCAATAGAGTACTCTGTGAAGTGTTATTATCATAGATCTGTGTCCCAACCTGGTTACAGACACCTGCGTCCTGTAACACACCCTGCTTCTACCTTAGGCAATACCTCACCTGCTTTGTAGGTGTTGTCGAAAGGGCCGATAGTCAGGGTTTTGTTGGTGCATTGTTAAGCGTTGAACCCTAGGTCTACCCCTGTGCCAACAAATGGTAATGTTTCCGGGAACTCAAACTATTATTGTTGGGAACTTAAGCAAAGAAAAGAGAAGCTCTATGCGTAGGTCTACTGCTAAAGTGCGTAGTACTCTACTCGACTTGTGAATCTTTGTGCTAAGAAAGAAATCTGATCTGAAGAAAAGAGGTAAGATCGTAAAAAAGGTAATATTTGTGCTCTGAAAAGAGAAAGATAAGTGAAAATGTTTTGTTCGAAAGCATGAATTTAAGTATGTTTTATAGGTTTTGTCCTAGTTTGAAGGCTAGAGCACAGTTAAAAGAAAGAGTTGATTTTAATGAAAATGAAGAAAGATATGTTATTCCTATGCATAGAAGAGTTTTTGGACTAATAAGTGGATGCAAGAACCTAGAATTTTTTTTTGCAGATTGCAGGTCCAACACTATGACCCTAGTGCGCAGTACAAAAAAGGTTGGGAAACATTTAAAAGAAAAAGAGGATTAAATTTGTGTTATAACTGCAAAAGACCGGGAGATCTTGCTAAGAAATGCCCTGGCACATGTCCTATTTCTCTTTGTTGTAATATTTTTGGTCATGAGGTTGAGGATTTTCCAAGGATGATTGCTAAAGTTGAAAGGATGATCATAAGACAAGAAAAATATGAAGAAATTCAATAAACTAAGGGCATGTTAGAAAGTAAAAAAGAAAAAGAATCAGATAAAGTTCAGACTACATTAGTACAGTTGAAATAAATGATTGATGTTCATAAATATGTCGGTTTAACAGAGATATTGAAAGTAAAACAACGCATAAATGCAATAATAGAAGACTTTGACATAGATTGTGTCTTGGATGAGGAAACACAAGTGAATATTATGACAAAAGACACTTGGGAAATTTTGGGAAAGCCTACTATGGTACCTTAATTGGGAAGGATAGGATTGTTTAAAGGAAAGATGATAACTTTATGCGGATAAGTTACTAATGTACCTATTATTGTTCATGGAACATCGACTGAAGAAGAATTTTAAGTCATTAAGTTTGTTGGGGACAACACCCCTTTCCCACTTTTGCTAGGTAAGACTTGGATTGAGAAGGATCAGATCATAAGGAAAGCAGAGGAAGAATCTACAAAAA
>ML813861.1:79380-93347 GCA_009831015.1 Picea engelmannii
AACTCACTTAACTACACTTACAATTCTGTTACAATTCCAAATCACTCAGTTATGAATGAGATAATAGATTAATATTTATTGTCTAATTTAATTAAGGGAAAACTAAATTAGACACATGTTTCTTGTTGACTTTTCAACAACCATAACAAACATATTCACATTGATGGAAGCATTCATGGCTGTTGAAATAATATGTTACGGTGCCCCACTTATTTAGATTATCGTTCGCTGCGTCGGGACCACTTTTTTCCACTCGTGATTAACTGAGCCAAGAAGAGAATTTTCTATGTGTCGAGTTGTGCTATTTGAAACTAGACCCCCCGTATCTATTCGTCTACTCCGAACTATTTGTTTAAAATTTTGAATGCCCGGTGAACCTAGTGAGTTAGAGAAGTCTGTCAAGGAAGTCCTCAGGAAGTTAATGGCTGACAAACCGATATTTGAAGGTGTTCAGGCGTTATCGAATAGGGGACTCCAGACTTCCCCTTTGACTGGACATCATTTTGGCAGTGTTAACCCTATGAATGAGCACTGAAGTAAGCACCATGATGATCTGGCTAATGCGAAGCAGATCCTATCGATCCTACTAGAGTACATTCCACCTTTGGATGACACCATTAACCACAACAACATTCCCTAAGATTATGAGTACACTGTGTTCACTGCGTACATTCAGAAAGGAATACGCGTAGTTGGGAGTCAGTTAGGACAGATCCCGCTACTAAAGAACAATGATTTCAATTTAGGAGACAGGAATAACTATGCCATGTTTGCGCCGCATCGCTATCTCATGAAGTCAACTAGGAAGAAGCCTCTCCTCATCTTATAACCTTGGATTAAGGGGCTGGCACAGTCCACTATGCTGAATGTGATGAATATTCCCCATTTTGGCCGTCACCAGGAGGTTAATGCTTGCGTTAAACTCCTCTTTTCGTGCTATCATGGAGAATACCTATGGCTCAACTAAAGGATTACTTTGTATTCAATGATGATCCACCATATTACAGGCTTAAGTATGAAGGGACCTAACCCTAAACAGTTTTATCCAAGGAAGTCCTCGAACCATTCCCTAGCACATGAAGGAAGATTATGGAGAAGTTGAAAAAGTAAAGCGAGGTTACAAGATAGCCTCTATACAAAATGGTACAGTATGCCTTGATAGCCAACTCATAGCTGGGAAGATCATAAGAAATAACTTCCCCACACAGGTCACCGGGTTCATGGTGGACCTCATAGGAAAATGTGTGGAGGGAATGTAGATGAATTGGGCGAGCTACCTCATCAATAAACTAGAGAAAGATAGCCACGAAGCCTAGGATTTGGGATACAAATTCCACTACATATGGATTATCATTTTGATTGCATTTGTCACATGGAAAATGCATGAAGGAGCCACCTTCCCAGAGATTGAACCATCAAAGTTGTTGTCCACTTGGTTTTCAACCTTGTGGTACACTAATGACATGACGAAGCAACTGCAGTCCAATGCCGTGTTTCATGCATACTGCCATCAATTGAAGATTTCCATTGAATAATTTCCGTGCATGAAACTTCACACCTTACACCAGTATTGACCAATAAAAAAGTTCCATGTAGATCTGCATTTCATCTACATCACTGTGCACAGATATGAGAACAAGGAAGAACTATAGTCATACTACAAGCTAGCAGATGAATACATGGATCATACCACAAAGGAGTGGTTGAAGGAACTTCTTGTACCTATCATTGATGTAGAACTCTCTAACATTGACACCATAGGAATCCCCATGGTCACCTAGGTCAAGCATGTCGGATAGTCCAGTGGGATGAAGAAGAAGAAAAAGAAGGAAGAATTCCATGATATAGAGAGCGATGAGGAGGATGATGCTTCTGAAGATAATGGGTCTGGCTCGCAAGGAGGAGGAGGAGAAGACAAAGCAGATGAACAAGTAGGAGGGCATAAAGGAGAAGAGAAAGGAGGAGGTGAAGCTACACCACCTAAATATCCCCCTACTAGAATAGTAACACCGCAGAAGAGGAAGGTTTCTCCAAAGAAACATTCAACAAGGACGAAGACACATGCTAATAAGCCCCAGTTGGAGGCCACGCTCATGGAGGATGATATCAGTTTGGTCCACGGAACTATGGAGGATGCTTTCAAGGAAATATTGCAGAGATATGGAGAGAAGAAGGAAGAGCTATATGGAATGGTTGAGAAGGAATTGAAGGAAGTACAACAAGCTATTCATTTGGTCCACGTAGTGCCTACTGCACCTTCCTCGTCACAGATTACAGAATTTGGGGATGAACCAACCCAATTAAGAAGACTTGTGGATGGGAAATAATCTCAACTTCAGAGAGTCTAGGAAGAGAAGGAGAAGGATATAGAATCCTTGAAGAAAAGGAAAGATGAATCCTTAGAAAAATTACTAGTAGAACAGTACAGTCTAACCACCTATGAAAGTGAGAAAGAAGAGTTTCATGTGATGCTCTAGGAGGAAAAATCCAAACTACAAAGAGAAAAGGAACAGTTTCTCGCAGAACAGGCCATGATAAACTAAGTAGTAAGTAAATCATGCCACTTTTTTCTAGGCTTTCCACAAGAGGAATAAGGTTTGGTCGAGGCTCAAGTGGTGAAGATCATTGAGACCCTCCAATAGCTTCAAGCTAGAATAAAATAATTGGAGGCCCAAGCAGTACCGAGCACTTCACAGGAGGTGCGTGACCAGAGGGAGGAGACTGTTAAGAACACAATTGTAAGAATCAAATCCCTTGCCTCAAAATAAAAACAACTAAGTGATAGTAGGACACATACATATGAACACCTCATAGAGGATCCAGAGCTAAGGAAGCTGGAAGCACAGTTACAAGAGGTGAAACAATAGGCATTGTCAGTACAGGCGCAGATGAATCTGCTCACTGCAATTGAAAGAATGAAGAGATCCTGGGAGAAGCAAGTAGTGCAGTAGAAGATCACTTCCCTCCATGGAAGAGTAATGTAATTTGTGCAGAAGCTACACCTGTGCAGGACGAAGCCTTCCAGATGTTTGAAGAGATTGATGGACAAGGCTCATAATTGGACCAAGTTGTTGCATCAGTAGAACAACACCTAGAAGGGACTGTTATAGAATGATCCAAGAGCTCACTGAGAAGGAGGCTCAGGTGAACCAACAAGTCGAGGTAGCTTGATGTTGGTCACTATAATTGCTTATTAATTAAACAATCAAGTGTTACATAAATTGTCAACACAGGGAAGTCTGTTTATTTCAAAGGCAATCACACACTGTATATGCTCAATCTCAAAAGCAATCTTGAGTTGTAGTAAAAGTACACTAATCACACCTTGCTTTGAATAGACTGAAGTTCTACTTTGAATTATAGTAAAAGCAATCTATCTATTGGAGAATTTAAGATTCAAAGGAAAATAATTATCAGAAGAATCCTGGATTACATTAAGAAACAACAACCTAAGAAAAATGAACCTTTCAACACACTGCAAAGAAGACTAACTATTCTGTGACAGAGAACATGACCTTATTCCCCAAAGCATGAATGTTCAACACCTGTCTCTGACTATCACACTTTCATAAACTCATTCTGTAAACATAATTACCAATCAAAATGATTAACAAGTACTGAAGTCTAACTATTTTGTAACATAGAACAAGACCCTACTCTCCAAAGAAGGATTCTTCAACACCTGTCTCTAATTATCACACTTTCATAAACTCATTATGCAAACAGAATTACCAATCAAAATGATTAACAATTACCTAGGAATGAATTGTATGAAAACAATGTTACAATCAGTGGAAACAGAGTTTCAGAAAAATAGAGTTTTAACAAGTTATGAATAAAAAACAATACTAACACACTACGAAACTAATGGGTGAATCTTGTGAAGAAGGTGGGCCCTCTCCTTCTCACAAGATTCCACAGAAATGAAAGGAACTAAGAATAAATTCTCAGAATGATCTTTTATTCATCTATAAAATATACCTTTGGAGAAATAGGTTAAGGTGATAATGTAGGATTAAATATGAGTGGGAAAAGGATGTAATGATAGAAAAAAGTATGAGCAAAAAGGTACATTATAGGGTCCTAACATCCCCCCCAACTAAAAAGGTTGCATGTCCTCAAGCAACTTCAATTTGAATCATAATCCGGATACGGACTCTGAGTGTGCAAATTACTTAAGCAGTAGCTGTGGAAAGTACTGTCTATTGGAGCTCTAAATCCTTGAACAGGTTGTAGCCTTTGCCAGGCTGTTGCTTCAACCTTCTTGGGAAACTTATGATGAACTTGATACTTCTCTGCTGGCATCCAGAGAATGGGAAAATGGAACTGATAACCTATCCAATTTTCAACACATTGCTGGACACATTTGATGTAACTCAGTACCCGAGAGATTGTTGTCTCAAGATTGGTAGGACTAAATGGATTGTTCTCCTGCCTTTTCCCAGAAGATTGTTGCCAAAACGTGTTATTTGCTTCTAGGGAAGTAGTCTCTGTGGATTTAATAGAATGTTGGAAATCTTGAAGTATTGTTGCTTGTAGTTGCCTTATGTATTGAGTCACCCCTAGTTTCTTCAAAAATTTGTAATATTCCACAACAAAGGTGGCAAAGTTTTGTGGTTCTAGCCATATCCAGAGGAAATAGTTATCTTCATTATGCTTGGCAGCTAGAAAATCATTCTACCACGTAATATGGTTGGTAAGGAAGGAGACGGGTGCCCGAATCTAGATATCGCCAACAAGAGGGTTGAGATTAAGCTGTCTGTTTTCAGGAATGGCTTCATTATGAAGATATACTTCACATAATAGATGTTGATCAATAGTAGAGGCTTCTGCAAAGGTTTTAACAAAATCTTCTGGTTTGAGCACTACATAGGGACTTCCTTCTTTGATTGATTTAATCTGAAAAAGTGTAAGTCGTTCTATAAGGAAAAGAGAGTAATTTGAGGATGGTTTCCTAGCAACCATCAATTTTTGTACCAAATCAAACATCAGAAGCAATTTGCCTTTTAACTCTTCATTCTGCTTCTTATGGGCATGAGATTCTTGGCGTGTTTGCTCTAAATCTTCCCAGTTTGAATAGATGTGGTTCAGCCAAACTATTTTGTGCTCCTACAGACTTTTGTCTTGTGTAAATAGCAGACTCCTTTTTCCATTTGTCCATTATTGCCTGCTCATTCCATGGTTGAGTTTGTGTTTCAGCATCGCAAGTGGTAGGCTGAGGTAGGGTCTGAGTGGCTTGTTCCACAAGAGTAGGGGTACTGATCTTGCTAGGAGGGGTAGATTCATCAATAGGAAATGTTTGTACAACTTTAGTAATAAAAATAGGGGCTTCAAATGTAGCAGTTGTTGTAGACCAGGGTTCATTTTTTTGAATTTTGGAAGGTCCTACTGGTTCTTGTGTAACAGTAGGGTGTTCTTCTTCTTTAACTGCAAAATTCGTAGGTGCAGGGGAAACTCCAGGCATTGAAATTTGAACCACTTTGTAGCCTGCTTGATAATAAATATTCCCACATTAGCTACACATATACTCTCTACATTGATCATCTTTTGTGTTTTTCTCTGCCATGGCTGCTACGCGAGCTAAGGTATACAAATTAAGTTCCCTATCATAAGATTCCTTTGCCATTTCTAGCTCTTGTTTGTAAGCTTCCAGTTCTAATCTTAGAAACTTGTTCTCTTGTAAGAGAGAAGCCATTTTTGGTTTTGGTTGTTGATCTGTCATTGGTGTATCAAGAGGGGTGACTAGTTTTTGTGTAGTGGTCACAACCTCAGTAGTTGGTTCTTGTGGAGCAGCTACAAAATCAATAGTTGAGTCTTGTGTTTCAGCCACTTGATGTAAGGAAAATAGTGTTGCCACACCCTGGGCATGTCATTCTTGAATTTCAGGAATAAAGTTAGTAGTTGGTTCTTATGTTTCAGCTGTAGCTGGTTCTTGTCGAACAACTATAGCTGGTTCTTATGTTTTAGATACTGAATGACTAGTTGGTTCTTGTGTGACGGCTATTGTTGTAGCATGTTGGGCATTTGATTCTTGTATTTCAGAAATGAAGTTAGCAGTTGGTTCTTGTGTTTTAGCTATAGTTGGTTCTTGTGTAACAACTATAGCTAGTTCTTGTGTTTCAACTACTAAATGAGTAGCTGGTTCTTTTGTTTTAGCTACTTGATGTAAAGAAAATGATGTAGCAACACCTTGGGCCTCTGGTTCTTGTGTTTCAATGCCCGTGGGTTGAACAGGTAAAAATTCCAGGATTTGGGAGGGTGGAGGTGTATGGGTTTTTAGCAAATTGGGTTGGGGGTTTAGGGTAGTGGAAATAGTTGCTACTTTTATTGAATCCCTCATTTGTTTTTTAGGTAAAAAGGAAGGAAAAGTAGTAGTTTTCTTCTTTCTTTTGCGTGTGGGTTTTTCCTCAGTGATGGGGTAGGGAGGGTTATCAATTTTATCTGCTTCAGAATCATCGCTAAGGATATGAACAATAGGAGTAGATGATTGTGGTAAGTTGTGGGGTGGACTTGGTATGGTAGGAGGGATAATTGGATCAATTGGATCTGTAGGAAGATTAATAGGTATTTTTGGAGGGTCAGGAAGGTTTTGTGGTTGCTCTTCATGAGAATTTTCAGGATGTTCAGCAGCTTCCTGAGGGTTTATGGGTGGATTGTTTAGCGGAGGGTTTTGTTGGGAAAAAACCTTTTGGATGAGTATTTGAATGAGACAGTGATGGGTGAGTGAAAGGGTGGGATTTTTATCCTTTTTACAATAATGTGACATATTTCTAAGACATCCAAGCAGATAGTAGGGAATATTCACCAATCTAGCATGTCGTAAATGAGATAACAAGATAAAATTGTACCGGTAATCTACCTCGTATAGGCCTTCACAGGTGAGATAGTGCTTGAAAAACTCTGTAACTTTCGGCCAAGGAGGCAACAACGAGCTAAGTTGAACACCCTGGCCTTTAGGCTCAACTTGTTCTCCTGGCAAGAGAAAATCCTATTGGACATTAAGGATAATGTGTTTGCGGCTGAACCAATGAATGCCAGTGATGGGAAGACTCGATACCTGTGCTATATCATCCTCTGTGACTGGAATCCTAACCCCTTGAACAATAGAATGGTCTTGTTGAAGATTTCGAGCAAATTGAAGAACCTATTGTTGATCAAATCCCTGGAGCCTCTGAAAATAACCCATCTAGCCTACCTACTGAAAGATTTGGTAGAATTCTGGATACAATTCTACCAGGGTTTTTGTGGCGGGTTCATATCGTATAATAGGACCTCCCATAGTTATTCAGCTCAGTAGAATTCACAATCAGAGAGTCAAGTAACCGCACTCAAAAAGAGTAAGTTTTGTGGATGAAAGCATGCAAATGATGGTGAAAAAAAGAAGAAATGATGGGTAAAAAGAAGTGACGGTAGTTGGTTTGTGTGAAATGATGGCATAAAATTTCGATATTTTCGCCCCCAACTATGGCTAAAATAGTGACTTTAAGTGAATGATAGTAATGAATCGGGATCTTCTCATTAGCCATAGTTCAATTGTATTTACATATAAAGTTTACATACCTCATCTTTACCTTTGATTTGTACTTCGAAAAATAGTGTCTTTCCATAATAGATCTACAGTAACCATGGGAGAGACTTTGGATTTATTAGAGAAATTGTATCAAGGGTTTGTTTAATCATGAGAGAAGGTCGTGGAAGGACAAAATGTAGTATAAAAATAGGAGAAGTGAGAGCGAAAGAGCTGAAAAAGATGTTTTTATAACAGGAAATGTTGAAAAAGTGGTGTTTCAGCAACAGGAAAAGAATGGAAAAATGTTTATTGAAGAGTGATGTTTTAACAATGGAAAATACTACTAAAGAAATGGTGTTTCAGCATCGGGGAAAAATGGGAAAAAAATATTGCTGAAGAGTGGTGTTTCAACAATGGGAAAATGAGGAAAATGTTGTTGAATAGTGTTGTTTTAGCAATGGGGAAAATGACAAAAATGTTGTTGAACAATGGTGTTTCAGCAATGGGAAAAATGAGGAAAATGTTGTTGATCAGTGGTGTTTCAGCAATGGGGAAAATGAGGAAAATGTTGTTGAACAGTGGTGTTTCAGCAATGGGAAAAATGAGGAAAATGGTGTTGATCAGTGGTGTTTCAGCAATGGGGAAAATTAGGAAAATGTTGTTGAACAGTAGTGTTTCAGCAATGGGAAAAATGAGGAAAATGTTGCTAAACAGTGGTGTTTTAGCAATGGGGAAAATGGGGAAAGGGAATGGAAAGGAAATAAAATGAAGAAGGATGAATGATGGGGATGTTGAATGGGAAGTGAGGATGAATGGATTGAAGAAAGAGGGAGAAATGCTTCACAAAATGAAGCTTGGATCTGCTTGTAGTAAGATTGTCCTTTCTTGGTAGGCCTGAGAATCTACAAAAGAATCAATTGTAACATGCCATTTCTTGACATGGATTATTAGTAAAAGAAATTTAATCTAATACTAAAGAAATTAAATTCAGAAAAATTAATTGCAATGAGGGGTAGGAGGCTCCTCTAAAAAGAGATAATGTGAATCTGCCACACATGTGGCCTTAAAATATTCTTTGGAAATGGGGCGCTGGTATAGACGGAGCCAATGACCATTCACTAATAACGGTGTTTTAGAGTCATCAATTGTGAGGAGCCTTACTGTTCCATTGGGGAAAACAATGTCCACTTTATAAGGTCCTAGCCATCTTGTACGTAGTTTCCCTTGAAATTCTTTAAATTGAGAATCATACAGTAAAGGCCAATTACCTTTTTGGAATTGCTTATGCTTGATGGTTTTATCATTCCATTTTGTTCTTTGTTGTTGAATCATAGTTTTCTGATGAATGACATCTAGTATTTTTTCATCCAATTCATTAAGCTGTTGCAACCTGGCTGTTTGTGCATCAGTCAAATCAAGGTTAACAGATAAAGCAGTCCTTAAGGTTTTGATTTCAAATTCCACAGGAAAGACAACACTTTTTCCATAAACTAATTCATAGGGGGGTAATTCTGTAGTATTTCTCTAGGTAGTTATGTAGGCCCATAATGCTTCAGGGAGCCTTTGAGACCAATCCTTTCGGTTTTCCTTCACTGTTTTTGTGAGAATGGATTCTATTACTTTATTTGTGCTTTCCACCTATCCATTGGCTTGGGCGTGGTATGGTGTAGTCATTCTATGATGAATATGATAATTTTGAAGGATGGCTTTAAAACCATGAGAAGTGAAAGGAGGTCCCCCATCTATGACTAATTCTTTAGGCACTCCAAATCTAATAAAGATATCTTCAAATAAAAAATCTAGAACAGCTTCTTCAGTAGCTCTATGGAGTGCTTTAGCCTCCACACATTTGGTCATATAATATGTGCAGACCACTATATAAAATTTTTGATTGGATGGAGGGTTAATGGGTCCTACAAAGTCTAAGGCCCATCTTTCAAATGGTTCAAGTACTACCTGGGGATTTAATGGCATTTCATCTCGATGATTAGGTTGACCCATTCTTTGATAGCTATCACAAGCTCGGACATATTTCTTTGCATCTTTAAAAAGTGAGGGCCAATAATAACCCATCCTGAGAATTTTATGTGTTGTTCTTTTATCAGCAAAATGCCCTCCACAATGGCCATCATGACAAGCTTTTAGAAAATCATAAACCTCATCTTCTCTAATGCATCTTTGGATTTCTTGATCAAGTCCTGTGTGGAAAAGACACCCACTTATCAAGCTATACCAAGCACTTTTTTGAATGATTCTTCTTTTCTCTCGATGGGATAGGTGTGGTGGTAACTTCCCTGCAACCAAATAGTTAGCAATGTTTGTATACCATGGTGAGTGAGATGATACTGCAAATAAATATTCATCAGGAATGGAATCATTTACTAGAGCATTATCATCAGGTGTTAACCAAGAAAGGAAATTAGCAACTACATTTTCTTTTCCTGGTCTATCTACAATTGTAATATCAAATTCTTGTAATATTAGTAACCATCTGGTGACTCGAGCTTTTGTGACAGATTTGTTCATTAAATATTTGATAGCTGAGTGATCAGTATGGACAAAACTAGGATAGCCATTGATGTAATGTCAAAATTTATTAATATCATAGATAACTACTAAAAATTCCTTTTCAATAACTGTATAGTTAAGTTCAGCAGGACTCATATTCTTCCGAATGAAGTAGATAGCATAAGGGAGATGATTTTCTTCTTGTCCCAAGACAACTCCTATTGCAGTATCTGAAGCATATGAGGATATATGAAAGGGAAATTTCCAATCAAGTCCTCTTAGAATAGGAGTTGTAGATAACTAATGTTTGATTGTATCAAATGATTCATGGAAAAGATTAGTCCACTTGAATTCAGTATTTTTCATAAGTAACACAAACAAAAGAGAAGCTATTTTGGAATTTTTTTTGATAAATCTTCTATAGTATCCAACATGTCCTAAGAAAATTCTCACATCTGTTTGGGTTTTGGGAATAGGAAGGTCTTTAATGACTTGTATCTTGGATGGATCTACCTGAATTCCTTGAGATGAAATAAAGTGTCCAAGTACCACTCCTTCACTCATCATCATATGACATTGTTTTGTGCTTAAGGAGAGGTGGGCTTGTATACATCATTTAAGTACTTTCTCAAGGTTTTGTAGTGCTTCTTCAAAAGAGACACCATAAGGGGTAAAATCATCCATAAAAATTTCCATAGAGTCATTAATCATATAAGGAAAGATTCCTATAACTTCTCTTTGAAAGGTTGCTGGTGCATTACATAGTCCAAATGGGAGGACTCTGTAGAAAAAAGTTCCCTAGGGGCTAGTAAAAGTGGTCTTATATTGGTCTTGGGGTGTGATTTTGATCTGGTTATACCCACTGAAACCATCTAAGAAAGAGAATAATTTCTTCCCTGACAAACTATCTAACACCTGATCAATGAATGGTAGCAGAAAGTGATCTTTTTGAGTGGCTTTATTTAAGGCTTTATAATCTACACACACTCTCCATTTTTTCATTTTTCTTAGGAACTATTACCAATGGGGAAACCCATTCACTATCCAATATAGGATATATAAACCCTGCATTAAGCAATTTTTTAAGTTCCTCCTTAAGAATTTCTCTTAAATTAGGGTTCATTCGTCATTGAGATTGGCTGATCGGTCGACAATCTTCCTTGATATAGATACGATGAGTACATAATTTAGGATAGATTCCCTTCATATTTGTATAGTCCCTGTTGGTCTCCAGTTTTGACTATGTTTTTCCTACATTATATAACAAAGACCTCCATTTTTACACCCAGTACCACTCCCTTTTGACCTTGTTATGACACATGTGACCCCTTTTTACAACTAAGTGGGATACTCAAGGTATTTTTACGTTTCAAGTTATTTTTATGTATTTTGATACTTTAAATTAATATTGAAACTAATGTGGCATGAGTTAGGTACTATTTCTATTTGAAACAGGATTTGCCAGTACCAGGTACCAGCTCGCACCTAGTGGAGATACCAACGAAGTTGCTAAAGATCCGCGCGATATGGCCAGAGTGGTAGATAGTGCGATTTACATGATAGATGGAGTCATCACTCATATGTTGATCCAAGGCGAAATTATAGAACTGAGTTGTTAATATTTCATGACTCACACTTCGTGACACTACGTGTCACGAAGGTGTGAAGACCATTTTTAACTGATTTCAAGTTATTTTCGGATCTGGGATCCATTTGAATTAATGTATTGTTGCTTTAAACTATTTTTGAGGAGGATCTATATAAATAGAAGATCACTCCTAAGAAACATTGGGTTATGTTATGTTATGATACACATTTCTGAATACAATCTGCCTTTGCATTATGTTACTTTACTGTCATACGATTTGAATTATTTTTCTGAGTAAATGGAGCACGAAGCATGAACAGTGTTTGCGTAGAATGATCTGAGTAGTTCTAGTTTTTCCTTTCGGTGATTGCACCTCTTGGTTGGGCCCACCAACAGGTTCAAGTCACTGCTTTTCTCTGTATTAGAGTTAGTTTATTTCAGTATTTTAGTATTTGCATGCATGTTAGCTTAGAGTTTGGGAATTAACTTGTTCAGACTCTTGCTTAAATTATTCTTCAACTGTATCGTTTCTAGCATATTAATATCTTCTACGTTGATGAATGTTGAAAGCATGGTTGATTCCTGTAGAGTTTAGAGCATGAACTAGGTTTGCTTTGTTTCTAGTTTTCAATCTGAACGTAACTTAGAGTTTGAATTTACTTTGTTTTGATTAGGATAGTTAGGCTACTTTGTTTTGTTAGGATAGTTAGGTTGTGATTGAATTAGAGGAATCTTCCAATACCAGTAGGGTAAGTAGGATATTTCTTTATTTTTTCTTTAAATAGATTTAGATTTATTTTCGATATTTAGATTAAAAGAATTTTAGGAAATAATCTTTCTGTTATGGATTAGATAGAAATAGTGATGATTAGATGATTAAATATAGTGGTATATAGTCTTGTGAAATCACATTTAGAATAGAAATAGAAGTACTTGCACTCATGCACAGAATTGTTCTCTTTTGATGAATTAAATAGGAGATGATAAGTTTCAAGGTAGTCATTAGGATTCAGTTTCTAAGAGTGAGTTTGTGTTTTCTTCTAAAGATAGTCTTTAAATAGGGATTAGAATCTTACCCGCACATATAGTGTAGCAGCTTGAAGTTTACTTACCCTGGTTTGACAATTCAGTGTTTTCAGGTCATTAAAATCTTTAATATAGCAGCCTGACATTTTTGGCGTCGTTGTTGGGGAGTTGTTTAAAAGGTAAGTTAGATAGTTGTTTTGATTAGTTTTAGAATGCACTTATTTTGGTGTGGTATGTTAGTAGGTTGATAGTAAGAGGAGTTGTGGAAACAAAGGGATGAAAACCGACATATCAGTTATCACAGGTACTCTGAAACTCAATCTTAGTTTCTTTTCCTTCCATTTAGCATGACTTCATGAGAAATAGAGATCATAGAGGTAGATTTAGGAGAAATATAAAACAACAAAAAGAAGAAACCTCCACCCAAAAAGCGATAGAAACTGAGACTGAAATTCTGGCTGAGGAAACCATAGAACAAAACCTAGAACCAGGAAACACCATACAACAACAAACTCAAAATCCTGGTGATCCAGCCCTGGATAACACAGTTGATCCAGAGAAAATACAAGCTCTTCTCGGGAACCCTAACTCTGTAGTTTCACAGATAACAACTACAACTGTGGAATCAAAGGCCATAGGATCCTCAAAAGAACCAATAGGGGATAACAATTTTGATAAAAAGAATCCAGAAAGGTGGGATTTCACACCCTCACCAAAGAAAGATCGGATTGCATATACAATTCTTGGTAATCCTTTTACCATGGGAGAAAGAGGGAGATACTTACATGGGGAACTTCATATTGAAAATGAAGGAGAAGAACAAGCAGAAAATGAGTTAACACCAGAAACCACCTTTGGGTTTCCTATTTTGGATTTAGTCCAGGATGTCAATATGAAAAATATCCCACTTTAAGCACTACCAACCTTCCATGGGAAAAATAGTGAAGACCTAGATGTCTTTCTTTTTGAGTTTGACATCCTGTGCAGGAGTTATAACTATCTCCAGGATGCACATAAACTAAAATTATTTCCTACCACCTTGAAAGATTCTGCATTACATTGGTTCATGAGTTTAGGAGAATACAACATTAAATCTTGGGAAGACATGAAGGAAATTTTTTTAAAGAAGTACCATGACTATTGCAGAACCAAGGATTCTCGGAATCACATCTTCAAGATGCAACAACAAGAGGAAGAAAGCCTTGAGGATTTTCTAGAAAGATTTACCTATACCCTTCAAAAATATAAATATAATGATCTCCAGGACGAAGCAATCAAGACTCTTTTCTTAAAAGGAGTTTTGGAGGAATATATTGATACTCTCAATTTAATGGC
>ML813861.1:93397-123260 GCA_009831015.1 Picea engelmannii
GGGAAAGCTGCAAAAAGTGTGAGAGAACCAGTTAACAAAAATACTAAAACATCCACATCTGGTGGAGTTACTAGAGTCGAATTGGGAAACCTTTTGGAAAATTTTAAAACAAACATTTTAGGAACAATTGGCTCTCAATTAGAAACTTTGAAGATTAAGAGAAAGTAGGAAGAGGAAAACCCTGTCC
This sequence comes from Picea engelmannii, assembly GCA_009831015.1. Lineage (NCBI taxonomy): Eukaryota > Viridiplantae > Streptophyta > Pinopsida > Pinales > Pinaceae > Picea > Picea engelmannii. Next base: position 93,585 of record ML813861.1, read on the forward strand.
TAAGCATATTTTGCCCAAAATGCAGAAAAAGGCATCCTTTACGAGAATGTCCTTTGGACAATGTTCCTGTGTGTGCAATATGTACTGAAAATCATAAAAAAAAGGATTGCCCATCCTTACCTAGATTGTAGGAAATATTCAAGGGAGGGGAAGCTCCAGGGACTCCATCTTCACCTAAGAGGCCTTGGCAACCTAGAAATCCAAATGCAAATGCATATCAAGAACCATCCCCACAATCTTCCAGCTATTATCCACCCTTCTCTCAACAACAACATCCATGGAACTGGCCAAATTGGCCTTCACAAAACGCCCCTGCTCAACCCTGGTACCAGGGATGGAGAGATCCGAAATTTGGAAATAACCAACAGCAGCATGCGGTACCAATTCCCCAAAATCCATGCACGCAGTATCCTCCAAATATGCAACAATTATTGCCTGGTTTTACTCCACCTCCGTTACCACCCATTCAACAAACCCCTGAGCAGCCTCAGAATCCACCACGTCCTACCATTTTGCCTGCTCAAACCATTTCAAATCCTAACCACAGACCACCTCTACCACTCCATAATGTTGATTTTCAGAATTATCCATCTTACAACATAAACCCTATTTCTATACAAGAAGTACAGCTGAGATCTGGAAAAATTTTAAATAAAATTCAGCCCATAACAAAAAAAACAGCAAAGGTAATTATCGAAGAACATGAAGATGAGTCTATGGATAATTTATCAAATGAGACACCCCTAAAAGATGTTATCATTCCAAAACATAAAGAATTTGAATGACAACATAACACACAAACTCAGGTTTCCAAAACGCCTCCTTTTCCTGAAAGGTTTCTCATTGAAAAACCAATTGTACAATCTGAGTTTGACATCGTGACTGAACTGAGAAATGTCTGTGTTAAGATTCCATTATTACAAGCCATCAAAGATGTTCCCATCTATGCCAAAACCATCAAATAAATTTTCATTAAGAAACCAGGTCAAAAACAGAAAGATCCACCCACAATACATCTAGTAGGACAGTTATCAAATTATATTTTTTAAACACCTAAAATTGTAAAGTATGCCAACCCAGGGAACCCAATAGTTTCAGTGACTATCAACAATGTGTCTATTGGTAATACTTTATTCGATCTAGATGCAGCCATTAATATAATGACCAGCAACACAGTGGAACTGTTACAACTAAATCAATTCCTTCGCCCTACTCCTACAGTTCTTGAACTGGCTGATAGAACCACTATAAAACCTACTGGAGTTCTTGATGACATCCTTGTGACTTTAGCTTCGTGGGAATATCCTATTGAATTCATGATTATTCATTCAAATGATCCCACAAAAGGCCATCCAATCATTTTAGGGAGACCTTGGTTGGCCACAGCCAACGCTTTCATAGGATGTCGTGGTGGGGATATGTTTATCTCAAATGGTATTTCTTCCTAGAAATTTACTCTGTTTCCACCTGCTCGGCCAGTTACAGAATATTTATGGTGGTTGAAGTGTCGCTACTTATAGAATGATGACGAGGAATCTTTATTTAGTGTTGATGAGTTCCATGCACTGCAAGAACCCACAGAGGATGACATTTTAAACCAATTTCTTTCTGTGACAGAAAATGTTGAGTTCCCACAAACCTATCTTCAATATGATCAGATTTTCAGAGAGGAATTTCAGGAACGAAGTGAGTTATTTTCCTCATTTTCACCATCCATGGTTTTCACTGTTTCTGAACACTCGGGGCCATATACCATTCCAGTAGAACTTAGTCCAGGTAGATGTCTATACATCAACTCTGAATTGAGTCTCAGTCAACAGGAACAGTTGACGAATCTTTTGAAAGAATAGTCAGAAGATTTTTCTTGGGAATATACTGATATGAGGGGAGTACACCCTGACACCTACATTCACCACATCTATATCCAACCAGGGATAACCCCAGTAAGACAGCCACAGAGATGCATGAATCCAATCCTAAAAGACTTTGTAAAAGAAGAATTACAGAAATTGTTAAATGTTGGATTCATCTATCCAATTTCTGACAGCAAATGGGTTTCACCTCTTGTTGTGGTACCCAAGAAAATGACAGGAAAATGGAGGATGTGTGTAGACTTTAGGGAGCTGAACAAGGAAACCCTGAAAGACTATTTTCCTTTACCCTTCATAGATCAGGTTTTGGATACCTTGGCTGGAAAAATATATTTTTCTTTCCTCGATGGATATAGTGGTACAACCAAATTCAGATTGCTCCTGAAGACCAGGACAAGACAACATTCACATGTCCTTGGGGCACTTATGCTTATAAAGTGCTGCCTTTTGGATTATGCAACTCTCCTGCGACATATCAGAGAGTTGTCCTTGGTGTCTTTGCTGACTTAATTCATGACTGTGTGGAGGTCTACATGGACGATTTTACTGTCTATGGTAACACCTTCGAAGAAGCCTTAAGTAACCTGGAGAAAGTCCTGATTCACTGCTAGGAATCAAATCTATCCCTCAGTCACAAAAAATGAAAAATGCTTTTAACTGAAGGGATTGTGCTGGGTCATCATCTTTCTGCTGAAGGAATTAAAGTTGACCCAGCCAAAATAGAGGTGATAGTTAATCTTCCCTCTCCAAAAACCCAGAAAGATGTGAGAAGCTTTTTGGGGCATGCTGGTCATTACTGTTGATTTATTGAAAACTTCACAAAAATAGCCAGTCCCATGTTTAAACTATTGACAAAAGACACAGAATTCTGTTGGGATGATAATTGTCAGAGTGCTTTTGAGGATTTAAAAGAAAAATTGTCCATGGCACCTATTCTTAGAGGACCAAATTGGTCTCTTCCTTTCCATATTTCAACTGATGCCTCAGACACTGCTTTAGGAGGAGTGCTTGGGAAAAAATAAATTCAACAGAATTATGCAATCTATTTCACCAACAAGAACCTTACCCCCCCTGAATTGAACTACACAGTAACAGAGAAGGAATTCTTAGCAGTAGTTCATTACATCAACAAATTTCGTCACTACATTATTGGATATGAGGTTTTTGTACACACTGACCACTCTGCAATCAGATTCTTGATGAACAAACCAGTTACTACTGGTAGAATCACATGATGGCTTTTACTGCTTCAAGAATTTAACATTACCATAGTTGATCGGCCAGGGAAAGAGAATGTAGTTGCAGATTTTCTTTCTCGTATTCCCCAAGATAGTACTGATATCCCAGTGAACAATAATTTTCCTGATGAACATTTGTTTTTAGTAGCTGTTAAGACCCCTTGGTTTGCAGATACAACAAATTACTTAGCTACAGGAAGATTACCAGCTCACTTATCACCACCACAAAAGAAAAGAATTATCCAACAAAGTGCTTACTATTCTTGGGTGGGAAGTGATCTCTTCTATACAAGTCCTGATATGATTATTAGGAGATGTGTCCGGGAAGATGAAATTCCCGATATCTTTCAGGCCTGTCATGATGGGCCATGTGGAGGACATTTCTCTGACAAGAGAACAACATATAAAGTTTTGCAATCAGGATACTATTGGCCGACACTGTTCAAAGATGCAACAAAATATGTGAGAAGCTGTGACAATTGTCAAAGGATGGGAAGGCCCACTACAGCAGACAAGATGCCCTTACGACCACAAGTTGCAATTGAACCATTTGATAAATGGGCACTAGATTTTGTAGGGCCAATTGCCCCAATGTCAAGAAAGAAGAAGTACATCTTGGTGTGCACAGATTTTGTGACCAAGTGGGTAGAGGCGAAAGCCCTATATCAAGCAACTGAGAAATCAGTGATTGAGTTTATGTATGAAGAGATCTTTACCCACTTCAGTGTTCCACAAGATATTGTCACCAACCAAGGTTCTCAATTTACTTCTAAATTGATGAAAGAACTCACAGACAAATATGGTATCAAACACTGTAAGTCCTCTCCATACCATCCAAAAGCCAATGGGCAAGTGGAATCTACAAATAAAGTTCTAGAAGCAATTCTGACCAAGACCATACACTTACATCATAAGGATTGGGCAAATAGACTTCCAGAGGCTTTATGGGCATACATGACTACATGGAGAAATACCACTGGTCATACTCCTTACGAATTGGTATTTGGTAAGAAAATTCTCCTTCCCATAGAATTTCAGATCCATACATTCCGCCTAGCAGCAGAGTTTGGGTTGGATTTGATTGAAGCATAGAAACAAAGAGTCATTCAACTTAATGAATTGGGAGAAATGAGGCAGGATTCTCTTCAAAGGACCATCCTTGTGCAAAGTCAATGCAACAAGTGGCATGAAAAATACATCAAGAAAAAGCATTTCAACCAGGGGATTGGGCACTACTTTTCGATTCCAAATAAAAAACTTTCAAAGGGAAACTTACAACAAGATGGTTGGGACCTTATGAAGTAGAAACTGTTTTTGATAACGGTTCTGTCAGGATTAAAACCATAGATGATTCTCAAAACTCTTTTGTAGTAAATGGACATCGATTGAAAGTGTACAACAAACCTTTGACAAAAGATGATTTCTTACAGGAAGTGGCCAAGCAAACAGAACTAAAGATAGTGGGAGAGGAGTCTTCTCCTCCTGTTGATCTTTGATCATTCAAATTGTTTTTAAGATTCTGTAAATAATAAATTTTTATCAGAAAAAAAAATCAAATAATATAAAAAAAAACATTTATTTTCTTTTTTTTGGATATGTTGATCTTTTGTTTTCAGTTTTATAGGTTTTTCAGAGAAAGTACAGAAATGAACTTTATTACTCTCTTGCAACAAGTAAGAGGGTAAGACTATTTTATTTCATGAAATTTTCTTATCAATATAACTGACTTGTTTTGAAACAAATTAATTTGAGCTTGTTTGCTCCCTTTGATTGCTCATTAAAGTATGAAAGGGGGATTTATCAGGAAGGATTATTCTTTACCAGACCTGGTGAATTATTATGGGAAAGAAACCCCCTTAGAGTCTTCTTTTAGCATTTCCACAGACTCTCCAAACATGAGGAAGCAATGAGCATGTACTAACTTGGGCTCATAAAATCCACAAGTAAGTGATTACTGTTCCAAAAAAATTATGTCTGCAAGATTTCTATCTACACTCGTGTTGGATGATGTGGAATACGTTAAGTTCCACCTTCCAACAAATCTCACTCCATCGACATTAGCACCTTATCTGGAGCAGATATTAGAGATTATTTAGAACCCTGGACTCTGCATGCCTCAATGGCAGATGTCCATGTTAACAACCCTGGGAATACACCAATGTCTCTTGGTTGATAGATCCTACAGGTGACTCGACACCAACACCTCTATTCGTACCTGCTAGGATGTGTTGTAGGTACCTTGAGGCCCATTGACATCACTGGTGGGTCATCTCGCATCGGTTAACGACATTCATTAATGGCCGATAATCCGATGATTTCTGTTTGTGTTCGAATCCAGAACATTCATTCACACAAACCAGAATTGTACCATGGGTAGAGCTTTGAAGCTGTTGAAGACATGATTTTAGATGATCTTTTTCAGGACAGAACAAAATCTAGGTTCAGGGATCATCATCAGATAATTTGTTGTTATAAACAGGAAGGTTTTATCAACAAGATATTATTGGTTCAAATTTCTCTACAGATTCCCAATTGTTTCATCAGTACCAGTCAGTACCAACACAGAATTCATCAGCTACAGTGATCATCAAAAATACAAAGCAATTACAATTTTCATGCCCTTCAGATCCAGACTTGACTTCAAAAGAAAATTCTACAGCAAGACTTGCATAACAAAGGGGATAGGTAATTTAACTCAGGTATGCTTATTTCATGTTGATTTACTGTATTAATTTGCATATTAATAGTTTGAACTAAGGATGCCTTGTTTACTCCATAATGTTTCATCATACCCACGACCTATACCTAATGAACTAACCCACCTCAACATTTCATATCATAAAAATGCACAACATCACTAGAGTTGAGTTCGACATGACTCGTATATGATAACACTCTGCACTCATGTACGTATATCATCATTTTCCTACACACCATGGATCCCCATGACAATTCAAATGTTCTTTTATGATTTTTCTCCCAACTACATCCTTCATCACATTCTCTTCCTTCGTTGCCCTCATCCAAATTTTGCTTCTCACCTATAGACCTTCCCTGTGATATCAAGTGGAACCATGGTGGAAAATCACCATGAACCAGAGACATATGTAGACTTAGAGGCCCTTCCGGAGTATGAGGAAACCAAAGATATTTTTAAGAAAGTAGGATGGGAGCCGTTTCTAAAGAAATTCGATGGATATAATGATGCAATTATGCTTCAGTTTGCTCTACATTTTCAGGGTGGGTTCGCTAAAGTGGGCAAGCTTGAGTTAGAAGTCACAGAGAAATTCATTTCAGAAGCAATTCAACTGCCCACCACTGGTCAGAGATGGACAAAGGGTCAACCTGTTGACAAAAATCTCTATACGCAGCTTTTGAAACCATAGTACCGGGAAACACAGTGGTCCGAGGGGACATCACGGTCATGGTTAGAACCGTAGTGGGCTCAGTTGTTATCCATCCTCTGACATTACCTCACGTGTGAAGGACAGTATACAATCGTATTTCCCTGCCATTCCCGACTCCTGTTACACTTCAAAGGTAATCATCTACTGAACATACCCTTCTTTCTGTTGAAAAGTTTAAAGAAGATGGTCGAACAGGTCCGAAAGGCCAAAGATTATCGAGGAAGTCTATTTCATTTTGGTCTTGTTAATATATTGATTAAGTCTGCACTATCCAAGAAGCAAGAAACTTGGGATATGTTCACTGTAAAAACCCTAGCCTCTGCCAAGTCTAAAGATAGGAGTGTTAAGCCTGCTCCCCCACAAAAGAAGCTAAACTTGAGGAAAAAGAGGGTTAAAACCCTGACCAAAGTCTGTGTTGACCCTAAGAACATACCCGATAGCACAATTGAAGCCAGTGCTAGAGACCCTGATTCAGAACATTCATTTGATGCTCATGGGTCTGATGGAGTGGACACCAATTATGAAATTGTAAAGAAAACTACTCCTACAGAGGAAAATGTTGACATCCCGAATTCTTCCCTAGCTACTATGAACATTATTGACGTGGAAGAACTGGCAGAGTTGACTGACAAACCTAGGAGAAATCCAAAATGAAAATGTAAGAGCACATTGTCAGATATGGATAACTCTGTGCCCAGTTACCCACCACAGGAGAGGTTAAAAAGTGTGGATGATCATGAGGAGACTCCAGAACCCTCTGAAATGACTTGGACTCTATCCCAATTAATTCGAAAAGCCAGCAAAGTGGATCAGCAAGCTACTGCGCCCAAAGGAATCGAGTAGGATGAGCCAATTCAAGTACCAATAGATACCCCTGCTCGGATACAAAGAGAGTTCACTCCTGAACCTAGTCCAGTTGACAATCGTGATCCAGTTGACACTTATGAAAGAAGTCTAGATGAGTTCACTCCTGAACTCGGTCCAGATCATAATTTCAATTCAGTTAACACCCCTGCTCAAAGTCCAGACGAGTTCACTCATGCATCCAGTCCTCAACCACAGCCAGGACATGATAAAACATTTGAAACTTACTGTGAAATTTCCTCCAGTCGATCCTTGAAACCAATGGTAACCAGACTAGAAAGAAGGAATAACAGGTTGAAAGAAAAGCTACAGGAATACACTATATTGGAACGACATATCAAAACTGAGAATGAACTCATGAAAGTCAGGATAACTCATCTCTTGTCCAAAATTGAAAGATTGAAATGAAAGAATAAGGGTCTTTTGCAGAGGAACAAGAGACTACAGAAGACTGCTAGGAAGCATATCATCATCAATCGAATCCTCAAGAAAGAAATTAGAAACCTGAAGAAACATGAGAAGTTACAAATGTTGGTTGCAGCTGCTGCAACGCTCTGATTGCTACCAGTCTTTGACTTTTTGTTGCATGAGGACAGGCAAAGACTTCAGTTTGGGGGCATGTTGGTCTCCAGTTTTGACTATGTTTTGCCTACATTATATCACAAAGACCTCCATTTTCACACCCAGTACCACTCACTTCTGACCTTGTTATGACACATGTGACCCCTTTTTACAACTAAGTGGGCTACTCAAGGTATTTTTACGTTTCAAGTTATTTTTATGTATTTTGATACTTTAAATTAATATTGAAACTAATGTGGCATGAGTTAGGTACTATTTCTATTTGAGACAAGATTTGCCAGTACTAGGTACCAGCTCGCACCCCATGGAGATACCAACGAAGCTGCTAAACATCCGCGCGATATGTCCAGAGTGGTAGACAGTGCGATTTACATGATATATGGAGTCATCACTCATATGCTGATCCAAGGCGAAATTATAGAAATGAGTTGTTAATATTTCATGACTCACACTTCGTGACACTGCGTGTCACGAAGGTGTGAAGACCATTTTTAACTGATTTCAAGTTATTTTCGTATCTGGGATCCGTTTGAATTAATGTATTGTTGCTTTAAACTATTTTTGAGGAGGATCTATATAAACAGAAGATCACTCCTAAGAAACGTTGGGTTATGTTATGTTATGATACACATTTCTGAATACAATCTGCCTTTGCATTATGTTACTTTACTGTCATACGATTTGAATTATTTTTCTGAGTGAATGGAGCATGAAGCATGAACAGTGTTTGCGTAGAATGATCTGAGTAGTTTTGGTTTTTCCTTTCGGCGATTGCACCTCTTGGTTGGGCCCGCCAACAGGTTCAAGTCGCTGCTTTTCTCTGTATTAGAGTTAGTTTATTTCAGTATTTTAGTATTTGCATGCATGTTAGCTTAGAGTTTGGGAATTAACTTGTTCAGACTCTTACTTAAATTATTCTTCAACTGTATCATTTCCAGCATATTAATATCTTCTACGTTGATGAATGTTGAAAGCATGGTTGATTCCTGTAGAGTTTAGAGCATGAACTAGGTTTTCTTTGTTTCTAGTTTTCAATCTGAATGTAATTTAGAGTTTGAATTTACTTTGTTTTGATTAGGATAGTTAGGATACTTTGTTTTGTTAGGATATTTAGGTTTTGATTGAATTAGAGGAAGCTTCCAGTACCAGTAGGGTAAGTAGGATATTTCTTTATTTTTCCTGTAAATAGATTTAGATTTATTTTCGATATTTAGATTAAAAGAATTTTAGGAAATAATATTTTTGTTATGGCTTAGATAGAAATAGTGATGATTAGATTATTAAAGATAGTGGTAGATAGTCTTGTGAAATCACATTTAGAATAGAAATAGAAGTACTTGCACTCAGGCACAGAACTGTTCTCTTTTGATGAATTAAATAGGAGATGATAAGTTTCAAGGTAGTCATTAGGATTCAGTTTCTAAGAGTGAGTTTGTGTTTTCTTCTAAAGATAGTCTTTAAATAGGGATTAGAATCTTACTCTCACATATAGTGTAGCAGCTCGAAGTTTACTTACCCTGGTTTGACAATTCAGTGTTTTCAGGTCATTAAAATCTTTAATATAGCAGATGTGAATGCTTCCTATGTTCAAGAAGTAACTTCATTAATTGTTGTGTTTCAGCAACTGTCAAGTTAGGGTTTATCTTCAGTGTTTTGCCAGGTTCAATTTCTACCTGTATACTTTTGGAAGAGATGGTAGCTGATGTTTGAGGTAGGTCTTCAGAGTTAAAGTTTTCCTTGGTATCTGACTCCAAAAGTGCAGCTAGTTGATTATGTGTTTTTGAAGTCACGGAGGAAGGTTCACAAATAAAATTATTAATTACTTCATCCTTAGTGGCATCTTTAAGGCTTAAGGCTTGTACAATATTCAAGATAGGTTGAGTAGTTTGATCATCAAATTCCACCCATAAAGAATTGTCATTATTAATCAAGGGTGTAGCATGAGGGTAGACAGTAAGCAGTTTGGTCTCTTATCCATTGGAAATTGTCATTGAACTAGATCTACAGCTGATAAAGGCATCTGTTGTGGCTAGCCAAGGCCTGCCCAAAATTAGAGGGTGACCCCCCAACTTTGTTTTAGGTTGTAATACTACAAAGTCAGCTGGATAATTCTAGGAATCAACTGAGATGATTAGGTCTTCAATGACTCCTTCCAGTTTGAATGTAGAATGGTCAGGTAATTCTAGAATGGTTAGGGTATCTTTGATTTCATCCTTCAATTGTAACAGTTGTGAAGTTTCAAGAGTCATAATATTGATAGCAGCACCTAAGTCTACCAAAACTCGAGGAATTATTGTTTTTCCAATTTGCATTGTGACAGTAGGATGGTCGGGATCACCATATTTAACTAGAGGATCTTTACCTGACATTAGTGCAGAAAAATCACCCATGACATGAAATGTGAGGGGATATTTAGTTTTCCTATTGGGTTTCTTAACACAAATGTCTCGCATAGTTCTGGCATAAATTGGTACATCTCTTAGTGCTTGTAATAGTGGAATTTTGACATAGAGATTTTGTAATTCCCCTAGAATATTAAAAGCAGGTGGCTCGGGTGTTTTAGTCAAAGCTAAACGCTCAGAGAATGGTGGTTCTGTCGTTTCAGCAACAGTGTTTGAGGACGATTGTACCTCTTCAGGTACATCATGCTTTTTTGTTTCTTTTTTATTGGAATCAAAAGAGGTAACATCATCAATGATAGATTCTACTATTTTCCTAGATCGTAAATGAATATCATTGCATTGTGTAGGGAAAAGTGAAAGTATAGGTTGGTTTTGAATATCAATGCACTACACAGCCTTATTATTGGGGTTAGGGTTAGGTTGTATAGGTAGTTGGGGCCTCACCATTTGATTATTCGATGGAGTACCTGATGGTAAACAGAGTGGTTGTTGAACTTGTGATTGAAATTGAGGAAATTGATTTGGGAACGAGGGTTGTTGACCTCTCTAATTTGGATTCCATTGGTTAAGGTAAGGTTGTTGTTCTGAAGGTCAAGGTGTCCATATTTTTGGGTCTACAGAGGGAGGGTTTGTTTGTTGCATGGGTGGGTAATTCATTTGATTGAAGGGAGGGTAATTTGCTTGACTAAAAGAAGGATAATTATTCCAATGATTAGAAGATGTAAATGGCATATTAGGATTCATACCTTGTCCCTGTGGTTTCCATTGCCTTCTCTGTGTCAATAGATATATAGCTTCATCTTCTTCATCGGTTGGTTGTAATGCTGCCTTGATTCCTGGTAAAGAAGGGCATTGTTGAGTTTCATGATCCTTATCACAAATGGTGGAAATTGGCTTTTTGTCCAATGGGCATTCCCTTCATGGGTGCTTATCTCTACATTTGGAACAAAATATGGATAGAGCTGCTTCTTCTTTAGCTTGTTTCTTTTGAATCTGCAAGGTGTCAATTTGTGAAGCAAAAGAGCATAACATTTCAGTTTTAAATTCCTCAAGTAGATTACCTATTTCGGATCTTGTTGCTCCTCCACTGTCTAATTTTTGAACTCTTGAAAATGTGGTATCCCTGCTGTTTGATCTATTCCTTGCAGCTCCTCTTGAACATCTTTTATAGAGGTTAACAATGTCATCATATGATTCTTTAGATATGTCCCCTTTTCCCAGCATATTCAGCATATCTAGACAGTCATCCCTTACTCCTTTTAATAATATTGTTTTAAGAATATCCTTACTTACACCGGGGTGACTAGATCTTTGTAGATTATATTGTAGCCTTTCCACAAAGTCCTTCATATTTTCATCCTCTTTATGTATCACCTTGAATAATTCCTCTTTTTTTTCTCTTGTTCAACAATAGTCTTGATATTTGTGCATAAATTTTTGTTTCATCTGATCCCATGTTGTGATTACATGACCTCGAAGACTCATGAACCATCTTAATGCATTTCCCTTTAATGTTGTTGGGAATAGCATTAATTTTTTATCATTGGAAATGTAATCATAACTTCTACATAATATGTCAAACTCGAAAAGGAATTCATCAGGATCTTCAGAAGATAAACCATGAAAGATAGGTAAAGCTGAAAGTGGAATATTCTTCATGGGAGCTACTCCACTAGGAATATCACCAATAGGAAATCCTAAGGTAGAAAAAGATTTTTCATCATTTACCTCTGCTTCAAGACCTACCTGTTCTTCATGGTGCAGTTCTTCATTATATCCATCCATGGTTTCTTCTGTTTGTTCCCCTACTGCACTTGCTCGATCCTCAATGTTGTCTGTTGGTTTTTCAACTGTCTCCATTTCAAAGTTCACTTGAAAGGAAGGTTGAGGCTTTGGTTTTTGAGAGCTTGGTTATTGAGAAACAACAAATTCAGATTTTGATATAATCTGGTCGATGAAACTCTTTCTTCCTCCTCTTCCTCTACCCCTGCCACCTGTAGGGTCATTTTCCTTGGGGGGTCCACGTCCTCTCATGCAATTTGTACATCTGAAAGAAAAATGTAAATGCTTTTGAAATCTATAATTTCCTTCCCCGACAATGGCGCCAAAATGTTGGTCACTATAATTACTTATTAACTAAACAATCAAGTGTTACATAAATTGTCAACACAGGGAAGTTTGTTTATTTCAAAGGCATTCACACACTGTATATGCTCAATCTCAAAAACAATATAGAATTGTAGTAAAAGTACACTAATCACACCTTGCTTTGAACAGACTAAAGTTCTACTTTGAATTATAGTAAAAGCAATCTATCTATTACAGAATTTAAGATTCAAAGGAAAATAATTATCAGAAGAATCCTAGATTACATTAAGAAATAGAAACCTAGGAAAAAGGAACCTTTCAGCACATTGCAAAGAAGACTAACTACTATGTGACAGAGAACATGACCCTATTCCCCAAAGTAGGAATCTTCATCACCTGTCTCTGACTATCACACTTTCATAAACTCATTCTATAAACAGAATTACCAATCAAAATGATTAACAAGTACTGAAGGCTAACTATTCTGTAACAGAGAACATGACCCTATTCCCCAAAGAAGGAATCTTCATCGCCTATCTCTGATTATCACACTTTCATAAACTCATTCTGCAAACAAAATTACCAATCAAAATGATTAACAATTACCTAGGAATGAATTGTAACAATCAATGGAAACAAAGTTTCAACAAAACATAGTTTCAGCAAAACAGAGTTTTAACACGGTATGAATAAAAACCAATACTAACACACTATAGAACTAATGGGTGAATATTGTGAAGAATGTGGGCCCTGTCCTTCTCACAAGATTCCCCAGAAATGAAAGGAACTAAGAAGAAATGCTCAAAATGATATTTTATTCATCTGTCAAATGTGTCAAGTTACAATATCCAAACTGAACACGCTCCTTCTCTGTAATTCCTCTCTAGCTAGGCCTTTCGTAATCCCCTTCTAATGTTGATTTCTCCACTATTTAAAGAGGAGAATCCTCTTAATACAATTAAGCATAAAATTACATGTGTACACACAAATCCTATTCTTAGTATGATCTAATATTCTATGCTAGAATAGGATATTCTGATCTCCCATAGAAAAATGTTGTTACAGTAGTTGGAATGGTGTTGGCTTAAGGTACAGTTGTTGCGGCCGATGTAACAGCTTCTTTATTTATCTTTTCTTGTTATTGTTGTTTAAAATATTGTTTCAGCATCGCAAAGCACATATTGTTTCAGCGACGAGATTTTCATCCTGTTTGATTGTTTCAGCAACGGGATTTGCGTGTTGTTGACTGTTTCAACAACGAGATTTACGTTTTGTTGACTGTTTCAGCAATGTGGTCTTACTGTAGTTCAAACTGTTTCAACAACTATATATTTCTAAATAATGGCTAATTATGAGAGTAATGTAAAATTACATGTAAAAAAAATTCAACAAATAGCAAAGAGAAGAAACATTATATACCTTTGGAGAAATAGGTTAAGGTGATAATGTAGGCTTAAATATGAGTGGGAAAAGGATGTAATGATAGAAAAAAGTATGAGAAAAAGGTACATTATAGGGTCCTAACACTCAAGGTAATCTTGAGGCCTTCGAAGCAATGTTTTCTAGACCAGAGTGACTTGGGACGAGTCACAGGTGAGTGTTGGGGGTCTGTTGGCCCGCGACCAAGTTTTGAAGAAAACTTGGTCAGATTTGACCCACTTTTGGACTTTGACATGATGGTCAAAGATGGAGCACCTAGGTTGAGCTAAGATCGTGAATCTCAATGATTTTACGGGCTATGTGGACCCAATAAGGGGTCCTCTAGGTTTTTTGCAATGGGATTATGGGATGTTGGCCCATAGGGTTTATCCATGATTAGGCCTTATTGTAATGATAAGTGCAATTAGTTTGAGTTGCTTTGTGCAACAAAATGTATATGTGTTAATGATTTGTGCTCGATAGGGAGTTGGATGGATGCCTTGACCTAGTTTTGGAAGGAGAATTTGGTGCTCAGTGCATAGATCTCCTGTCTAGTGCGAAGCTTGATTCTGTGTCTTAGTGCATAGGAGTAATTGAATGTAAGATATTGACCAATAATAAAGAAGGTGAAGCGGTTGGTGGATGTAGCCCCACACAGGGGTGAAACACATATATCTTGTGTCTTTGGTGTGCTTTGTGTTGTGTTATTCATGTCATTTATATTCTTAGTACCTTGATTATTATGTATGATAGATAGATCTACTGTTTATTAGTGATTTACTTATGTTAAGGATGAATGGATGCTAGATCTAACTTATAATGCTAAGTGATAAGTGTTTGAAGTGCATAATATTTGTTGTTACTATGCTAGATCTATCTTAGATATGTTATGTGATATTAATAAGGCTAATGACTAATGCATGTTACCCCTAAGTGTCAATATAATACTTTGCGAAGTGTTATTATCACAGATCTATGTCCCAGCATGGTTACAAACACCTATTTCCTATAACCCCCCTCTGCTTCTACCTCGGGTGATACCTCGCCTGCTTCGCAAGTGTTGCCGAAAGGGCCGGTAGTCGGGGTTTTTTTGATGCGTTGTTTGAATTGAACCATGGGTCTACCCCTGTGACAACATCCCCCATAAACGAACATGAGAATAAACATAAGATTTGGAGAATTATGATTTACGATATCAAAAACCTACTATAAACAATGAATTCTTCCTGCCATAGACTAGTTTTCAAGAAGAATCCTTACCTAGTTGCACCACATAGGTGGTTTTCACAATTGGGATTGTTTTTTTTCTTTACTTTTATTCTATTTACTTTTATTCTTTTATATTTTGTTTTATTTTTATTTTCATCAAATAAAAAGGAAGAACTTCAAGGAGAGAGAGAAGGAGTAAGAAGATGATCTTCCTCTCTTACAACTTCCATTTCATATTTCTGACATATATCTGCAATGAATTTTGCTTTGGACATCGGTTTATGGTACAACTTCAACCTATTCCCATTCACAAGGAAATAAGTTTGTTCTTCATTGATGGTCTTGATTTAAAATAATCCATTCTCAAAGATGGTGTCCACTTCATAAGGTCCCAACCACCAAGTAGTAATCTTCCCTTTGAAATTTTTAAACTTTGAATCGAAGAGGATAGGCCAATCCCTTGGTTGGAATTAATTTATTTTGATAAATTAATTGTGACATTTATTCCTTTGCTACTGTACCTATGTGGTCTACTGGATAACATCATGTATGATCTCATCCAATTGGTTCAAAAACAAATATCCTTTGTTGATTTGCCTCTGTTAGATCCATTCCTAGATGGGATGTAGTTCAGAAAGTTTTGATATGAAATTCTATTTGGAGAAGAAAATGTTTCCCATAGACCAACTCATAAGGGTTGTATTTGGTAGTACTCTGCTAAGTCATTTTTTAGGCCCATAATGCTTCAGGCGACTGATATACCCAATATTTATGGTGGATTTTCATTATTTTTGTCAGAATATCTCTGATATTCAATGTGGCAGATTTATACCCATACAAGGCTGGAGAAGCAGAGACTGGAACTGAGCAGCCAGTGATCTAGTGGACGAAACAATTGCCAGTTGCAGAGACACCGCGGATGGAGTGCATACTGGACAAGTGAGTGGGTAAGAAAACCAAGCGAAAGCAGTATTTCGATTACCTGGTCAAGTGGAAGAATCACCTAGTGGAGGATGTCAGCTGGGAGACAGAAGCAGAAATACAGAAGCATGGACAGATCGTGCAGGAGCTCATGGACAGGAGCCCATGAAAATTTTCAAGCCGAGGAGTATGATGCAGGCGCATCGCCAATACATCAAGCGAGCCAGAACATCAAGCGGAAGACAGCTGGATAAGCCAACACACATTTTGAAATACTTTGAAATTGTTGCATGATCTTAAATGGTTCATTTAAGAGATGATGTACTTGTATTGTAATGGACTTTGAGAAGACAAGTTCTCGTCCTTAGGTAGATGAGGCATTTAAAGATAGTAAATGTAAAGTAGATAGAATATTTAAGTCTAGATTTGATAGTTTAGAGTTTGAGAGGGAAAATGGATATAGACACCCTCATTGTGTATTGTAACATTAGATTGAAGCAGGAGAGCAAGAAGAGCAAGCAAAGAACTGTGTAGAGAACATCCATGTACAGATATTGAATTAATAGAAGGAAGCTTTGATTCAAATCCATGGTTATGTGTCTATTCTTTGTATATTGAAGTTGTGCTCATGAATGTTTTTTTTCTTGTTATGCATTTACCTGATATGTTGTGCATGTGATTTCATGTTTCGAAACTGAAGTCTGAAGGAGAGGGAGAGAATAAGTTTCAATTGTTTCTCTATTTGAGCTAGGAGATTCCTGCAAGAGGTGCAGTTGAATTCATCCACATGGAGTGCGTTGATGAAGGCTCAGTAGTTTAACTCTTGTTCTCATTCATCCAGAAGTGAACTTGAGTTGTTGAAGTTGTGCAAGGAGTGCGCAGGCTAAGGGAGTTAGTCTCAGTCGTGTAACTGAGCAGAGACTTGAAAGACTGCTACTGTAGGTGTGCACAGAGTCAAGAGAACTTCAACACTTAGATGTAATTGAAGATATTCCACAAGGAGTGCGTGCAAAGAACCTCGTGGAGGTTGAAGTAACTTAGAAAATATCAGGAAGGATAAGCCTTTGAGTCACTGAAGATCAACATAGATAAGCGTGACTTGAAGTCGAAGAAAAGTGTTGCAGGTTGGCGAAGCGGCGGAGGAGATCTCATGGGGAGATACCCATTCTTCCTTTCGTGAGTTACAAAGGGAAGAATGGACGGTCAAAATCATCTCAGGAGATTTCATGAAGTTCTGAGAATCATCGGATCTTGTAGAGGTGCAAGGAGTTTATGGTGAGAAGGTTCCAAAGTGGCGAGAAGATCTGAATCATCCATATGTAGAGGACATGTGTCAAAGATCAGTGATCTCGTAAACTTGGAAGCTCGTTGATTGAGAACCCAAGCGTTGGGTAGTCCAAGCTGCGAGATCGCGAGACACGATAAGATCAGGGCCGTTCGTCGTGGAGGATGCATGTCAGGAGATTCTCATCTCACAGACTCGGACATTGGAGGACTGAAGGGAATCCCTTTAGCTTCGTGAGTGGAGGTAGCAAGGAGGCTATGAGCCATCCATATGGGAAGACAGGTGGTAGAGATCGGTGATCTCACGAACTCGGGAGTTTGCAAGGTAAAAGCCCAACTATTGGGTGTGCAAAGTTGCGAGGCGCGAGGACGCGAGGCGATGAAGGAGTGAGAAGATCATAGCCATCCATCTGAAGAGGATAGGTGTCAGAGATCGGGCATCTCGCGAACTCGGAAGCTCGTTGATTGAAAACCCAAGTGTTGGGTAGTCCAAGTCACAAGGAACGAGGACGCGAGGTGGAGAAGTAGCGAGGAGATCTGGGTCGTCCATTTAAGAGGACGTGTGGCAGAGATCAAGAGATCTTGTGAACTCGGGAGTTCACAGGTTGAGAGGTCGAACATTCGATACGCCGAGTCACGAGGTCACAAGGTGGCGAGATAAGGACAGTCGTTGGATCAGGAATACCAGAGGACTGTTGGATCCGCACATGGAATCAGGTCTTGGGACCTCGCAAGAAAAGGTTCGAGAATTTAGGCATGGATATCATGAGGTCGCGAGATAGATAAATCCTGATAGCTGGAGGATAGTGTGGGCTATAGCGGAGCGTGAGTGGAGTACAGGTGGAACAAAAGGGACGTCGAGTCGTGAAGTGTCGAGGAGCTAAGATTCTTGTGGAAACGTGGCAGAGTATAAGGTGGGACCGTGCATCTCGAGGACTCGTGGACTAGGAAGGTGAAAAATCGATGGTTCAACTGATGAGGTCGCAAGGTTGCAAGGTCATGAGATTTCAAGGGCGCGATAAGCGCTAACATTAATCCTAGCCCATGATCGCACACCAAAGGAGCTATACCCGTATCGCTAGATCGGGTATCGAAAGATTTGAAAGGGAGAGTTGGGAGCTTTAAGTCCTGAACTCGCGAGATAGTGAGATTAGGCTGAATCTCCCAGTGGTAAAGAGGAGACCTCGGGGAAAGATTTATGTGGGTGAAGATTTTCCGATAGGGAAATAGAAGAACCTTCGAGTTCTTCGGGCTGAGAAGAAGAAGGTCCTATGAGAGCAGATGTGCTCAAACCGAGGTTGGGGTATGCCTGCGCTAGAGTGGTATCAGAGCAAGATTGACTCTTTGTTTCTATAACAGAGAGAGAGAGAATTTTCCATGACACCCAGAAGGGAAAGACAGTCACCCGACCCAGAAGACAGGGAGGTGAGAAGAAGAGGTAGGCCGGCACAGAATCTAGAAATGGAAAGGCAGATATGTGATCTCTGAGCAAGATTGGAAGATATGGAAGTAGCACAGAGACGCACAACCAGTGCTAGAGATCTGAGTGACTTCGAAGGTGAAGCTGAAGCTGAACCACAAGGAGAAGTTGAAGCTGAAGATGCAACCAACGAGCGATTAATCAAAGCTATCACCTGGATGAGTTCAAAGACAAAAATGGACATTCCAGCTTATGAAGGAAGTCTGGATGCAGAAGAGCTATTGGATTGAATCAGGGCTCTTGATACCTACTTTGATTATGAAGATATCGAAGAGGATAAGAAGGTTAGGCATGCTGTCATGAAATTGAAAGGACATGCAACCTTATGGTGGGATGAGCTAAAAGTGGATAGACGTTCCAAGGGAAAGCAAAAGATCAAAAGCTGGGATCAAATGATTGCAAAGATGAAAACGAAGTTCATCCCAAGAGACTATCAAATTAATCTGCTTAGGAAGATGCAGAATTTGAGGCAGTAAATGATGACAGTGAAAGAATACACTGAGGAATTCTATCGATTGAACATCAAAGCAGGTCATCGGGAGCGTAATGATGAGAAGGTTGTCAGATATCTGAATGGTCTGAGATATGACATTCAGGATGAATTAAGCATGAAAACCATCAGAACGGTTGAGGATGCTTATCAGATGGCTCTGAAAGTTGAGGAGAAGCTGAGATGTAAGAAAGGTCAGTGAGGGCGAGGCAGAAGTCAGCCCAGAGGCAAGGTCGTTGCCTAGGAGAAATACCAGAAGCCCAAGGAGGAATGGAAGAAACCTCAGGGTAAGATTGAGAGAGGTGGAACCTCACAACGAGGACAGAAATATGTTGAACAAAGAGAACAACATAATGAGCAGAGAGGAGATTATGCTGATGCAAACACTTTTTCTCATACCAGAGGCAGAGGAAGAGGCCGAGGTGGAGTATTCACATGTTTCACATGTGGAAAGGATGGACATAAAGAAGTTGACTGTCCAGATAGGAAAAAGGATAGAGGAGAAGCTCACATTGTTGAGGCACAGAGGCGAGATGCTGAAGCGGAAGGCATAGAAAGCGGAATCTCACTTCTGATGCGAAAAGTCCTTTTGACACCTGAGAAAGAGGTGCAAGAGAATTTATCTCAAAGGACCAGACTGTTCCAGATAGCTTGCAAAACCAAGGATAGGATATGCAAGGTTATCATGGATAGCGGAAGCACAAATAATCTTGTTTTGACCGAGATGATGGAGAAGTTAGAGCTGGATACAACTGATCACCTGAGTCCATACAAAGTGTCATGGCTACAGAAGGGACATCAGGTGAGTGTCACTAAACAATGCTTAGTTGACATCAATATAGGAGGATATAATGATAAAATACTCTGTGATGCCATTCCCATGGATGTATGTCATTTGTTGTTGGGTAGACCATGGCAATATGACTGAAATGTGGTTCATGATGGGAGGATGAACACATACACTTTAGAGAAGGATGGGAGGACACACAGATTGCTTCCGATAAAGGATAAAGAGGTGAAACTGGAAGTAAGCAATACCATACTTCTCATGAGTGGGAAGGAGCTTCTTATAGAGATGCAGAGGAAGGAATATCCACAATTCTTTGTGGTTAGGAAACTGAGAGTTGTTTTGAACAGCACAAGAGTGGATGATTTACCAACAGAAATTCAGAAACTACTGGAAGAGTTCGCTGACATTGTGGTAGACGAATTACCTCATTCGTTACCGTTAATGAGAAGCATGAGCCATCACATAGACCTCATACCAGGAGCTAGTTTGCCGAATAAAGTTGCATATATATTGACGCCACAGGAAAATGAGGAAGTCAAGAAGCAGGTCCAGGAGTTATTGGACAAAGGATTGGTCAGGGAAAGCCTGAGTCTGTGTGTTGTTCCAATAGTGCTTAGTCTGAAGAAGGATGGAGGTTGGAGAATGTGCACCGACTCAAGGGCGATCAACAAAATTACCATCAGGTACAGATTTTCACTACCGAGAATGGATGATCTGATGGTTTGCCTGAGTGGGGCAAATTATTTTTCAAAAATTGATCTGAAGAGTGGATATCACTAGATTCGCATGAGGGAAAGTGATGAATGGAAGACAACATTCAAGACAAACGAAGGTTTATACGAATGGTTGGTCATGCTGTTTGGCTTGACAAATGTGCCGAGCACATTGATGAGATTGATGAATGAAGTCCTGAAGTAGTTCATCGGAAAATTTGTTGTCGTATATCTAGATGACATACTGATCTTCAGTAAGACAAAGGCTGAACATTTGGAACATTTGGCCATTGTGATCAGGAAACTACAGCAAGAGAAGTTGTTGATTAATATGAAGAAGTTCTCATTCATGAAGACAGAGCTCATTTACTTGGGTTTTTTCATATTGGCGAATGAATTAAAAATGGATCCGAGTAAGGTGGAAGTGATCAAGAATTGGCCATCACCGAGAAATATTTTCGAGGTGAGAAGTTTCCATGGTTTGGCTAGTTTCTACCGGAATTTCATTAGGAATTTCAGTGGAATTAGTGCAACAATGATGGACACAGTGAAAAAGTGACATAATTCTTTTCATTGGATAGCAAAGGCTGAGAAGAGCTTCAATCTGTTGAAGCGGAAGATAATAGAACGACCAGTGTTGGTGTTTTCGGACTTCAAGAAGACATTTCAAGTGAAATGTGATGCGAGCGGATATGCCATAGGAGCGGTCTTAAGTCAGGAGGACAAGCCAGTTGCATATTTCAGTGAGAAGCTGGATGAAGCGAAGATGAAATACTCCACGTATGACAAGGAATTTTATGCTATCATACAGGCGTTGAAGAAGTGGAGGCATTACTTGATCCCAAAAGAATTTGTATTGTACAGTGATAATCATGCATTGCAGTTTGTGAGTCAACAGGAGAAGTTGAATCAGAAACATGCAAAATGGGTAGAGTATATGCAAAATTTCACGTTTGTGATTAAACACATTTCAGGTACTGCTAACAAAGTGGTTGATGCTTTGAGCAGGAAATGTTTGTTGCTGCAGGAGTTCCGAGTCAAAACATTGGGTTTTGAGAATCTGAAGGACATGTACGTAGGAGATGCAGACTTTGGAGAAGCATATGAAGAAGATGAGAATCCCATTCTCAGGTATCGGAGCCCATGGATAGACTACATGATCCAAGAAGGATTGTTGTTTAGAGGCAATCAACTGTGTATTCCAAATTTCTCCATGAGGGAGAATTTGCTAAAGGAAAAACACAGCGGTGGATTGGTAGGACATTTTGACCATGATAAGACATTCGCAAAGCTGAGCGAATCATATTTTTGGCCAGGCATGCGAGAAGATGTCAAGAGGTTTGTTGATAGGTGTTGAATTTGTCAGCATTCGAAGTGGAGGAAACAAAATGTAGGTCTTTATCAGCCATTGCCCATACCAGAGAGGCCATGGGAAGCAATTAGCATGGATTTTGTATTGGGTTTGCCAAGAATGCAGAGAGGAGTTGATTCCATCTTTGTGGTGGTAGAAAGGTTTTCTAAGATGGCACACTTCATTCCATGTTAGAAGACCATCGATGCGACCCACATCGCAAATTTGTTTTTCAAAGAGATTGTGCGACTTCATGGATTGTCGAGAAGCATAGTCTCGGACAAGGATACAAAATTCATAGGTCATTTTTGGAGGACGCTATGGAAGAATCTAGGAACTAACTTAGTGTTTAGTTCATCTTACCATCCGCAGATAGACAGACAAACAGAGGTGATCAACAGAAGTCTGGGAGACTTGCTGAGGAGCTTGGTGACAGAACACCATAGCAGCTGGGACAACATATTGCCATAGGCAGAGTTTGCATACAATGATTCAGTGAATCAGAATACAAGAAAGAGTCCATTTCAGTTTGTATATGGGATGCAGCCAAGAAGAGTTTCTGAACTCAGGGAGTCAGAACAAGTTGCGACTAGCAATGCAAGTGCAGAGGAATTCACTGAAGCGATGAAGGAACTTCACAATAAGGTGAAACAACGATTGATAGACTCAAATCAGGAGTACAAACGCAGAGCAGATCAGCATCAAAGGCAACTCCAGTTCAAAGTTGGTGATATGGTTCTAGCACACTTGAGGAAAGAAAGGTTCCCAAAGGGAACATATAACAAGCTGAAAATGAAGAAAATTGGCCCATGCAGAGTCCTAAAGAAATTCAGAGAGAATGCTTATGAAATTGAATTACCAGAGGGCATCGAAATATCTCCGATATTCAATGTGGCAGATTTATACCCATACAAGGCTGGAGAAGCAGAGACTGGAACTGAGCAGCCAGTGATCCAGTGGATGAAACAATTGCCAGTTGCAGAGACATCGCAGATGGAGTGTATACTGGACAAGCGAGTGGGTAACAAAACCAGGCGAAAGCAGGATTTCGAGTACTTGGTCAAGTGGAAGAATCACCCAGTGGAGGATGCCAGCTGGGAGATAGAAGCATAAATACAGAAGCATGGACAGATCGTGCAGGAGCTCATGGACAAGAGCCCATGAAAAGTTTCAATCCGAGGAGTATGATGTAGGAGCATCGCCAATACATCAAGCGAGCCATCACATCGAGTGGAAGACAGCTGGATAAGCCAACACACATTTTGAAATAATTTGAAATTATTGCATGATCTTAAATGGTTCATTTAAGAGATGACACACTTTTATTGTAATGAACTTTGAGTGGACAAGATCTCGTCCTTAGGTAGATGAGGCATTTAAAGATAGTAAATGTAAAGTGGATAGAATATTTAAGTCTAGATTTGATAGTTTAGAGTTTGAGAGGGAAAACAGATATAGACACCCTCATTGTGTAATGTAACATTAGATTGAAGCAGGAGAGCAAGAAGAGCAAGCAGAGAACTGTGTAGATAACATCCATGTATAGATATTGAATTAATAGAAGGAAGCTTTGATTCAAATCCATGGTTATGTGTCTATTCTCTATATATTGAAGTTGTGCTCCGGAATGTTTGTTTTCTTGTTATGCATTTACCTGATATGTTGTGCATGTGATTTCATGTTTCGAAACTGAAGTCTGAAGGAGAGGGAGAGAATAAGTTTCAATTGTTTCTCTATTTGAGCCATGAGATTCCTGCAAGAGGTGCAGTTGAATTCATCCGCATGGAGTGCATTGATGAAGGCTCAGTAGTTTAACTCTTGTTCTCATTCATCTAGAAGTGGACTTGAGTTGTTGAAGCCATGTAAGGAGTGTGCAGGATAAGGGAGGTAGTCTCAGTCATGTAACTGAGCAGATACTTGAAAGACTGCTGCTGTAGGCATGCACAGAGTCAAGAGAACTTCAACACTTAGATGTAATTGAAGATTTTCCACAAGGAGTGCGTGCAAAGAACCTCTTGGAGGTTGAAGTAACTTAGAAAAGCTCAGGAAGGATAAGCCTTTGAGTCACTGAAGATCAACATAGATAAGAGTGACTTGAAGTTGAAGAAAAGCATCGCAGGTTGGTGAAGCAGTGGAGGAGATCTCGTGGGGAGATACCCTTTCTTTCTTTCGTGAGTTACAAAGGGAAGAACGGATGGTCGAAATCATCTCGGGAGATTTCATGATGTTCCGAGAATCATCGAATCTTGCAGAGGTGCAAGGAGTTTACGGCGAGAAGGTTCCGAAGTGGCGGGAAGATTTGAACCGTCCATCTGTAGAGGACATGTGTCAAAGATCAGTGATCTCGTAAACTCAAGAGCTCGCTGATTGAGAACCCAAGTGTTGGGTAGTCCAAGCTACGAGATCACGAGATGCGATAAGATCAGGGCCGTTCGTCATCGAGGACATGTGTCAGGAGATTCTCATCTCACAGACTCGGACATTGGAGGACTGAAGGGAAGCCCTTTATCTTCACGAGTGGCGAGGTAGCGAGGAGGCTGTGAGTCGTCCATTTGGGAAGACAGGTGGCAGAGATCGGTGATCTCGCGAACTCGGGAGTTCGCAGGGTAAAATCCCAAATATTGGGTGTGCAAAGTCGTAAGGTGCGAGGACGCGAGGTGACTAAGGAGTGAGAAGATCATAGCTATCCATTTGAAGAGGACAGGTATCAGAGATCAAGGATCTCGCGAACTCAGAAGCTCGTTCATTGAAAACCCAAGTGTTGGGTAGTCCAAGTCGCGAGGTGGAGAAGTAGTGAGGAGATCTAGGTCGTCCATTTAAGAGGACGTGTGGCAAAGATCAAGAGATCTCGCGAACTCAGGAGTTCGTAGGTTGAGAGTTCGAACATTCAGTGTGCCAAGTCACGAGGTCGCGAGGTGGCGAGATAAGGGTAGCCATTGGATCAGGAATACCAGAGGACCATTGGATCCGCATGTGGAATCGGGTCTTGGGACCTCGCAAGAAAAGGTCCGAGAATTTAGGCGTGGATATCGCGAGGTCGCAAGATAGAAAAATCTCGACAGCTGAAGTATAGTGTGGGCTATAGCGGAGAATGAGTGGAGTACAGGTGGCACAAAGGGGACGCCGAGTCATGAAGTGCTGAGGAGCTGAGATTCTTGTGGACGCATGGCAGAGTATAAGGTGGGACCATGCATCTCAGGGAATCGTGGACTAGGAAGGTGAAAACTCGACGGTTCAACCGACGAGGTTGCAAGGTTGCGAGGTCACGAGATTTCAAGGGCGCGAGAAGCACTAACATTAAGCCTAGCCCACGGTTGCACACCCAAGGAGCTATACCCATATTGCCAGATCGGGTATCGAAAGATTTGAAAGGGAGAGTTGGGAGCTTTAAGTCCTGAACTCGTGAGATAACGAGATTAGGATGAATCTCCCGGTGGTACAGAGGAGACCTCGGGGAAATATTTATGTGGGTGCATATTTCCCGATAGGGAAATAGAAGAACCTTCGAGTTCTTCGGCCTGAGAAGAAGAAGGTCAAGTGAGAGAGGACGTGCTCAAAACGAGGTTGGGGCACGCCTGTGCCAATTTTTCTTGTTTTATGAGAAAAAAAACTATATTTTCACAAGTTCTTCAACTTTCGGTATACAAAAGTTTTTTTATTTTATTTAGAATTTCACTTTACAGTAAAAACAAAACTTGTGATGAATTTTGTTATCTTTCTACGGACTATTTTTCAAATTATTTTTATTGATATTTTATATGTCAATTTGGCAATTGTTTCACAATATGTTCCTTAAAAATGAAAGGAATGATAATGAGTTATTTTTTCCCCCAACAATGTATCTATTATTAAAAAAAAAATTGATAAACAAAATATACTGCAACAATCTATAGAGACTCTATTTTCTTATGACTATAATTTTGAATCTAACAGATGAATATTATAATTTCTAGAAGTTTTTGAAATTGACCAAGCTGAAAAAGTTGCAGATTTTAAACACATGTTTTCCCCCACCTTGTATCTATCTTAATTTTTACTTAAAAGTAAAATCTAAGAATACCCTTTTGAAGAGAATAGTTTAAGGATTTTGAGTGTAAATTTTTCTAAATTTTCCACTGTGTATTTTTAGAGATATGGATATTTCATTTAAATGGATCATAATACCAACTAGAAATATTATGCAGTGATTTTTTTATAAAATTAAATAAAATTAGATAAAAATAATGAATATATATATATATATATATATATATATATATATATATATATATATCCATTGAAAGTAGATTCAATTTTGCAAATGCTAGCAACAATTTCGAAACTAAATTTTGCATATTTGCAAGAGTCTGCAACCTCCAAAGTTCAAGTAAGTTGGAGGGAATTCTCGGGTTCCTGCAAACAATTCCATTAGCAGTTTTTCGACTGAAATAATCTTTCAATCGATTTTTTTTTTTCGACCGAAATATATTTTTCCAACAGAATCCATAGAAAATAAATGGATTCCTCACTTTTTGGCCCAAACATAATCTTTTGGCCAAAAGGTGGGTGAGAGAATTCCATCGGCCAAAAAACAATGAAGGGACACGTCGTTTTTTTTTAGTTGGCACCAAATCTTATAAATACGTTTTCAGCCGAATCAATTTAGCACAATTCACTCGCTCATTTCATGGTTTTTCATATGTGGAGCCCCTAAGAAAAATTTTGAATCATCTTTTTCGTTGTTTTGAACAAGGTGTTTGATTTTTTGAATACAAAAAAAAATTATTTTTTCGAAGTTCAAGTTTTTATTGGAATAACAATTTATATATTGAAGGCTCCGTTGAACATTTTTTCAAGCTAAATGCTCTGTTGAATATTTTTTCAAAGTGAAGGCTTTGTTGAAATTTTTTTCAAGGTGAAGGCTTTGTTGAACATAAAATTCTTGATATTATTTTTTAATAATTTTTGTGACAATGAAGTTTTTCTGAGACTATTCTGAAATGTTGATTTTTTTAAAAACTTTTACAAATAACTATACTCATGGAAAACAAAAGTTTGTGCAAGAGAAAATTTGATTGCACTTGAGACGAAACTCACCATAACGAACAAAGAAAAGAGCATTATTGGAGAAAGAAACGAGAACATGAAAATATTGATGAAAGAAACAATGATGATGTAAATATAGATTTTCAACAAGAAGAAGTCCAATCAGGTATGCATGTACATATTGTCTATATTAAAAGTATACAGTTCGTTTATTTAAATTATTGTTTAAATATAATTGATTGTAATTCAGATTTGATGTTTTTCAAAAAACATAAATAGATTTTCCTCATAACGTCAATGAAGTCGCTGAAACCAAAATTGAAGCAGAAGTTGAATCACATATATGTATGTACATAAATCTAGACAATATAAGATGAACACTTGTATATAGTTTAGTGAATTTATGTTTGGGTTTTGTTTTTTAATATACACTTTAAATTGAAATATGCAGAAGAATCTATCAACATTGATGATGGAATATAAAAAATGTTGCCAATGACAAATTTGGGAAGAAAGAAGTTAATCATCATATAAGATATCGTGTTAAGAATATGTATAATACTTTTTTCAAAGATGAATCAGTAACAATACAAGATCAACTTTTACTCTGTCTAATAAAGTCAAGAAAGTTAAAAGAAACTACATCATTATTGGATATTCAAAAGTCGACAAAAGATACAAAGGTGAAACAAAATGTCTTTGACAATATAACTAGTGTATTAAAAGCTTTTGGAAAATATAAAAAAAAATATGCCAGTGTTGCACATAGAGTGTGTTAGCACTCTGTAATTTTCCCAAGGATGTGAAGGCAGTCACAGAGGAAACATAAAAACTGCTTCGAGTCAGGGATATAGCCCTCCAAGACTCAGAGAGGGACATCTCTTTTTGATATGGATTTCTTTAAATAGATATTAGGCTAGTTATGTAGAACATGGATTTGTTTATGGATTTTGAATTCATTTGGTTGAGACCTAAAAGGACCATTGGGGAAAATGGAGTCAAAGATTAAATATGATTTAATGAATAAATAACAGAGACATATGTACCCAGGCAAGATAGTCACATCAGTGGATTCTTATAATTTGTAAGATGGAGAGAGGAAAAGATCAGAGGTCATTTCAAATGCAGAGCAGAGCTTATCCAAATTTTGCATTCAATCTTCAAAAGAAAACATAGACATTGTCTTTAAGCCAGATCAGGGTGTCCTTGAAAAATCCTGAGAATACTCTTCTTATAAGAAATGAGAACAAAAAAACAATATGAAAAACTAAGGAATAACAGTTTACATCAGAGAAAACTTCACCACAAAAACTGACACAAGAATCTGGAAAATAAAGTCTTTGTATTCATTCATTATAGTCAATTAAAGCCTGCGAGTTTTTTTACAATTTTTGGTCATCCCAAGACCCACCCTTGGTTCCACATAAGTTTTTGATTTTATATCCCTTACATCAAATATCCATATCCTACAATACAGGATCAACTTTACTTAAAATAGAAAACCAACAACTGACACAAGAAAAAAGGAAAGGATCCTATAAAATAGGTCAATTCCTTATCTTTGATGGTCTTCATATCGTTCCAAGTATTCAACATGTATAGTAAGCCTTCGAAGGCTGATGGATCTTCATGAGATGTGGGATAAGTCGAAATTACCATTTTTGGCACAAAAAGAGTTTTTTGCCCAAAAATAGGTAACCAATTTAACCTTTCCGCCTTGCTATGGGCCTGGAAAACTGGAACAAAAACCCAAAACTAATTCCCTTATTTATTATCCATCATTACAAACCATCCTCAAGGTGTATGGGTGAGAAAAACTTGGATCAACGAAAAAATATTGCCTCTCTTCCCTGTCTGTTCTTTCGGTGGCTAAGAGAGGCAAAATCCAAGCTTTCTAGCCACCGAAAGAGGAGCTTTCAGTGGCTAATGAACAATTGAAGTGTTCACCTAAGCCACCGAAATTTTTGTCTTAGTGAAAATTAACAAAATTGCGAAATACCTTTTTTCTTAGCTTTTAGACACCTTAGGGATGATCTTTTGAAGCCTCTTCATATTGCAGGTTCTGGAATAGATGTAGGATTGTTAGTTGTCTCTGGATCATTCAAATGGATGGTTGCATTTGCTAGGGTTTCAATATCAACAGGTTCTTGAGGCTGAGGTCTTGAATGCATGGCTTGAAACCTCAATGACTTGACCTTTTTCTTCAAATGCATAGCTACTCTCCATAGACTGTTATAGTCCTTTACAATTTTCTTCTTCTTCTTCTTTTCTTTAACATTTTCAAGTTCCAATATTTCTAAGGCTGCCCTGGTTGCTATGAAATACTTTGATTAAGTCTCATATTGGGTCTTTATCACCTTCTCTAATACTTCATGTTGTTCTATTTTCTCTTTAAGCTTCTTAATCTTCTGTGATCTGGACTGCTTTTGTTAAGCCCTAATATTGTCTCATTACCCCTTAATTGGGGCATATTAGATTAGTAATGTTATTTATTACCCCTTAATTGGGGAATATTAGATTATTAATGTTATTTTATTTATCT
>ML813861.1:128242-141488 GCA_009831015.1 Picea engelmannii
TGGCTATTGGGAAGTATTGCCAGCTCTTTTGGGATATGCCCCCTTTACCCCTCATTATAACCAATTATTTCATCCTTCACTAGTTTCTCTTCTGGTGACTTCAGACCCCATTGTTGAGTACTATTGGAAGGTCCAGTGCTATTTGAGAGGAAGGATGTTACGTCTTCTAGGAAACGATCATTTACTTTCTTTTTGATTCCCCCATGCAGATAAAACCCCCTTACCCACACATATGCTTCTTTCTCATTTTATGTATGATGCACATATGATTACAATTTGATTTGGATATATATATTGTGTAAACAGTCACAGCAAAGACTCTTGCTTCTATTTTTCTCTCACCACTTTTTGCACACATTTCACACAACTAGTCTGACATCATAGGGGAACCACAGAACCCCCGTTGTTCACGATGCTTTCTCAACCTTCCTCCTATATTAGGGGGAGTATCTAGTCGTACCCTCTCATCGGTACCTCCTTCACACACTCCTGTGAGTGCTACTATTTTAGGATCAGCATTGCTTGGTTCTACATTACTTGGGTCCACTTCCCAAGGCCATACATTCACTCGCTCTCCTTTGCATGGAAGTGGGGGACCCACTTCCTCTCAAGGAGGGAGCACCAACCCACCTAGTCCCCATCAAGGGCCAGGTTCACAACACACCATGGCCGGAGCTAACCCTCCACCCCCACTGCAGATGCCATACTTGGCCTCTCTCAACATACCGGATCTCACCAAGCTTACCAATGATCCTATATTGCATGACACCACATGGCCTGCAATGCCAACAAAACTTCCTTCAGACATACCAAAGTTTGAAGGAAAGGAAGGGGATGACCCCGCCAATCATGTCATGACCTTTCATCTATGGTGTTCTTCCAATAGCATTATGGATGATTCCATCAGACTGCGATTATTTCAATGCACACTCACTGGCCCATCAGCCAAATAGTATGTCAAAGAAAAATTGGGGTCCCACACAACCTTTGAGTCATTGGCCAAAGCGTTCTTAAATTTCTTCCAATTACCCATCTGCCATCACAATGGTCTAGAACTATTGTCTAACTTCAAACAGACCTCATCCACCCACATCACTGACCACATTCATGAGTGGCGTAGGCGACGTAGTTTGTGTAAAGTAGAAACCACCAAGCAGCAATGTCTCGACTGGTTTCTTAGATCACTTGTCGCTCTCCTTGGTAAGGATGTAGCTTCCAACTTCCCCCAATCTGAAGAAGAAGCCATTAGTAAAGCCCAATAGTATGATCTCATCTATGCACATTCAGGGTACTTATACATGGTACTTCCTGATCTTCCAAAACCTGTGCCATTTGGTCAAGACAAACCTAGGATGTCCCACTCAGTAGACAGACTAATAGGTGCCACCACACACCATGGTCCACAACCCCAAACACCACCGATGTATGGAACACCTCAATACCCACCATCATATGGGGGCACTTCTTATTACCCCCCACCCCCTTATCAACATCCATACCCTGTTTCTATACCTCCACCCATTAGTGGACCACCACCGGCACCTCCCATATATCCACCTCTTCCCACAACCAGTGGTACCCCCTCAACATTAGCTTATATTACTAGTGAAAGCGCTACGCCTTCCTATGTACCTTATGGATTGGTACCACCACAGAATCCATACTTTCCATTTCTTGGACCTCCACAACCCATGGCTCCCCCACATCCTCATGCGGGGGTAAACTTTGTTCAACCCTCTACTGCTCAACAATACCAAAATTTTGAACAGTTGAACACAGCTAATCCAACTCATCCATCGAACAATTCCAAGAAGAAAGGATGGAATAGGAATAACAACAACCCTGGTTAAGGTGGGAATCAACCCCCACAACATCAACCCACTGGGGGCACCCAGAACCAAGGGAACCAAAACCCCCAAGGGGGCAATAACAACAAACCCCAAGGGCGGAATAATGTTAAAACCATCTTCCCTTGTGCCCTTTGTGGTGTGTTCGGTCATTACACTCACCATTGCCCCCAGATAACTGATTTCAAATGGTTGAAAGACTCTGGGAGCCTTCCCCCTTCTCTTGCACAACCTGCCCCTCAGCAGGCACCACAACAATATGCGCAACAACCTCCTCCCACCGTGATGAAAAATCCTATCCCACATCAAGGTGTGATAAACACCCAATAGGACACATAACATCCCCCACCTCAGGTGGGCCAATACCAGAACCCCAACAATCCAGTAGAGCGAACAATTCTCCTCACCAGTGAGGAAGAAATTCTTCTACAAACACGCAACCGTCAGTATCCTACACCAGATGAGTCTACTCCCATCCCTCCGGAGACAAACCCTACATCGACGGGACCCCCGTTGGTGATCCCTCGCCCTTCCGCTGAACCACCACTATGCATCCCTCGCATCCCCCTACGTAGGAATGTCCACAACCCACAGTCTAGGGCCGCTCATAACTACAGCTTGGTTGATGACTTAGCACAATCCTTGGCTGCCATGTCAGTTTTGGAAGTCCTCCAGACTTGTCCTACTCAACGGAAATCACTACTTTCCGCCCTGGGGACAGTCGACCCTGCAAATACTCGACTCATCACCTTTGATCTTGATAGTTGCGAACCTCGCCTTCCCGCCCTGGTCGCTATTCAAATACCAGTAAAAATATGGAACATCACCGTTCATCAGTGTATTATCGATGAAGGGGAATCTACATGCATCATGTCCAAAAAAGTATGGTAGAAACTTGGTTCCCCAGAACTCATACCCTCTGCCATCACATTACGAGCTTATGACGGATGACCATCATCTCCTGAAGGGCTCTTCCAAAATTTCCCTGTAGAACTCGGGGGAAAAACTATTCTCATTAACATCGAAGTTATCGACGCTCCACTCGATTACAATATCTTGTTCGAACGTAGCTACATGTATTCTATGAAGGCAGTGGCATCTTCCATCTTTCAGACAATCATGTTCCCCCACAATGGGAAGATTGTGACCATCGACCAAGTCTCACATTATGAGCCAAACCCATCTATCAATCTCGATAACATTCTTCCTCTCATTCACACCAACAAAGACGCATATCCACTTGTCGAGATGGGTCCTGGGATTTTCAAAGATCCATCCTTATTAGGGACACACCATGGAGCACCACCACTCCTTCCCCCTAATCAAGTATGCATCATATCCTCTAAAGGAACTCACACAGAGGATGCTCATCCTCCTCAGGAGGCTTCAGTCATCCCTGATGTCTCAATAGTCATAGAACAACTCCCACAAGAGCCTCATGTGCAATCGTCGACCCCTACGGTCCATGAATCCACATCCCCTTAGGGGCATAATCCCATTTGGGAGACAATTCCCCAACCCCTCACTCAAATTCCCTTCTTTTACCCTCCACCCGGTATCGAATCTTTCCAGGTAGCCGCAATGCTCACACTACCTAATATGGTGTTAGCAATCCCAGTGTGGTATTTACATCCACCGGAGATGGTCCCTCACCCATCCCTTCCCCCACAAGAAGGCCTCCCCATGATGATTCCCGTCCTTACCCCCACCACCCCCATACTCCCTACCCCCCCTGCTACAGCTTGGGGCAGGAGAAAGAAGAAGGAGCCCACAACTCCACTTCCTCCACGCATCCCACCACCTTGCGCATTATGTGAGAAAGAGGGTCACCAAACCAACAACTACCCATCACTACCGGAATTACGGAATTTGATTCCGCTCAATCCAACCCCCACAACACCCGCCACTACTGCTAGTCCTACCACTATCACCCAACCTTCCAGTAGTAAAGGGTTGAGGACTAAATTCGCATGTGCCATCTGTTCCGAGTACGGCCATTACACCCATCATTGCCCAGCACTACCACGTTTCTAGCAGACATTAGCTATTGTACGCTAGAACTTCCAGAACAACCCACGCCCTGCTACGTCCTCTTCAACAACTATCACTGACATCTTCTATGTCACCACTTCAGTCAATGAACGTCTGAGATGCCCTTGTTCTCTCTGCGATTCATTGGCTCATTTTACATACCAGTGTCCTATTATTCTCACATATAGGCAATGTCAATTGGCTCTACGTCACCAACTCGCAGAGGCGATAATTGACATTACCTTGCCACTCGAGGATCTTCATGTCATTTCTCCCGAACCCGAGGCACTCCCAACGCCTCCTTGTTTCTTAGATGATGCATCTAAGGATTTACCCCATAACCCAACCAACTCTCCTGCTCATTTCCCAATGGGAACTCTTCACCCAACCACCACGGGTACCCCTCAGTAATTCAACATCTGGTTTATGTTGAGTGAACCCTCACCACCTCCTAGCATTACTCCCTCTGTTTCATCAGCAGGGGGAAATCACACTGTCACTGAGATCACTCCTCACGATCCATTATATTCCCATCGTTTCCAATGCGACGAAGAAATATTGGAAGAGCTACAACGCCCGGACTCTCCCTGGGACACACTACATCATCGTGCACTCTTCCTTCCACAGGAAGCCCTCATGCCTCTTAGCCAAAATCCCATTTACGTGGTCGAAACCAAAGATTTTATCCCATCGGAGCCTATTGATTGGTTCAATAATCCCATTCCTGCCCCCGACGCTTTTGAAGAAGGTAATATGGCCAACATTTCCCCCACCATCAAAATTGACATTTCCATTAAAGATGGCATCGTTGAAGAAATCATCATTGGAGCTGCTTGCACTCCCCAGAAAATCACCGCATATAAAGCCCTCTTCCAGGAATATAGGGATATATTCGCCTGGTCATACATAGAAATGCCTAGCCTCGACCCCTCTATTGTTGAGCATCGCATCAACACCTGGCCTGAAATCACACCAGTTCGCCAAAAACAGCAACCGCTACACCCATCCAAGGCCGCGGCTATCAAAGCTAAAATTGACAAACTACGTATGGCCGGATTTATTTACCCCATTGCTTACACTTCATGGGTTTCCAATCCTGTACCCATCGAAAAAAAAAAAGGCACCATCTACGTTTGCACTGACTTTCATGATCTCAATAACGCATGTCCAAAAGACAAGTTTCCAACACCTTTCATCGATCAAATTATTGACGACTGCGTCGTCCACGAGGCTCTCTCCTTTATGGACGGATTCTCTGGCTATAACCAAATCCAAATCCACCCAGTCGATCAGTATAAAACCGCATTCATTACCCCGTGGGGTACTTTTTCATATCGTGTCATGCCTTTCGGCTTAAAAAACGCTGGTGCAACTTTCCAGCGGGCCATGACATACATCTTCCATGATCTGGCTGCAATCATCCTCGCCTACTTGGACGACCTCACAGCTCGATCCAAGAAATGCACTCAGCACCTCGATGATTTATGAATCATCTTTCAATGGTGCCGCCAGTACAACATCCGCTTGAACCCTCTCAAGTGTGTATTCTGTGTCACCGTAGGGTGCCTCCTCGGTTTTATCGTTTCCCAAAGTGGTATTACCGTGGACCCCCTTAAAGTCAAAGCTATCACTGAAATTCCACCTCCTCGAAATTTATGACAACTTCAGAGTCTACAGGGCAAAGCTAAATTTCTTAGATTCTTTGTTCCAGATTACGCCATACGCGCACATGGTTTCCTTCTCTTACTACATCACGACATCCCTTTTCATTGGGACGACTACGCCCAATAGTCATTTGACGATCTTAAAGCAGCGCTTTCAAATGCACCTTTGATTAGTGCACCTGACTACAATAGCGACTACATCCTCTATGTATCAGCATCAGCTGTATCAGTAGCCAGCATCCTCGTCCAGCTCGGAGATGACAATTGTGAACATGTCATTTACTACGTCAGTAAGAACCTCTCAGGACCACCCTTGAAGTACAAACACGAAGAGAAACTTGCTCTTGTAGTTGTCCTTGCAGTCCAGAAACTGCGCCATTACATTCTGCTTCGCACCACCAAGGTTGTCGCAGATAAGTTAACAACAAATTCACTCGATGGATAATTATCCTTCTGGAGTGCGACCTCGAGTTCTCAACACCTAAGAGTAAGAAGGCCCTCATTCTCACTGAACTTGTCATGGCCCTCCCCTCTGACACACCCAGTGCCACCGTCAACACCGAATTTCCTGACGAACATCTCTTTTACATCGCTTCAGATGATCCTTGGTATGGCGACCTTCTCGTCTACCTATGAAATCAAAAGTTTGGTACCCACAAATCATGAGATGATCATCAGTGCATTCTCCATCAGACCCCCCGCTATCTCCTCATCGACGACATCCTATATCGGCGGGGCGTCGACACCATTCTTCGTCGCTGCCTAACTATTGACGAGGCCAACAGAGTCTTAAACGACTGCCACAGCGGTGCATGTGGGGGCCATATTTTGGGTATATCCACTGCTCAAAATATTATCTGGGCCAATTACTTTTGGCCTACCCTGTTTCACGATTGCATTCATGTTGTGAAATGATGTGAGCAATGTCAGCTCTATGCCAACAAAGACCGCACTCCCCTCGCTCTTCTTCACCCTGTCATTACTGCAGACCCCTTTTGTAAATGGGGCATTGACTTTATGACTTGTAATCCCCCCTCCAGCAATGGTCACAAATACATTGTTGTTGCCGTTGATTACTTCACCAAATGGGCCGAAGTTATGCCCACCTTCAACAACACCGCTGACACTGCAGCGTGTTTTTTCTTTAACCACGTCATATCCTGGTTCAGAGTACCACTCCAACTCATTTCCAATCATGGGAAACACTTTGAGAATGAGATCTTCGTCGAACTCTCATCTCGGTTAGGCTTCTCTCACGAGTTTGCCTCACCATATTACCCTCAGTCAAACAGACAGGTCGAGGCAGTGAACAAAGTCCTCAAGACCATGTTACAGCGCACGGTTAATAAACATAAAACCAATTGGCATCATATGTTATTTTCCTTGCTATGGGTGTATCGAACGGCAGTAAACACCACTACAGGTTTCACACCATTTCATTTAGTCCATGGGGTCGAGGCAACTCTTCCCATCGAGTGCGAAATTCCCACCCTACGCACCACAATTGAGCTTTTACCTGACACTGCTCCAATGGAGTAGCGCTTGCTGAACTTAGAGTCTCTGGATGAAGATCGTCGATCTTCCTTACAGAACAACGAGGCAGCTAAAAAATGATCCAAGGATACCTTTGATCACCATGTCAACCTTTGATCATTTCGCGAAGGCGACCTCGTCTTGGCTTATGATATCGCTCATGATACCTTTGGCCACGACAAATTTGAATCACTTTGGCATGGCCCTTACATCATCCAACATTGCCTCACCAAAGGCTCATACATCCTAGCCTCCCCCGAAGGCCTCTCACTCAAGGAACCCATCAATGGGTTATATCTCAAGAAATTTTATGCTTAAACATAGTCATACTACTTTAGGTTATTTTATTTTCTAGCATTTTTTTAATCTTTTTTCTCCTTCCCTCTCGTCTAAACTATCCTTTGTGCTATTGACAAATGCTTCCTCCACCAACCTACCACATTGGTTACGCCGATGGCGCCAGCCGTTGGACACAAAATATCACTTCGGCTGCTTGGGCTCTCTATACCCCCTCACATGAAATGCTACATTCAAGCGGCATATGTTTGGGATCAGCAACCAACAACCAAGCCGAATACACTGCGGTCATTAGCCTCCTGGCCGATTCCCAACATCATCATATTCACCACCTTAGCATTTTCCACGACTCTCAAATAGTCGTTCTCCAGCTCAACAATGTTTACCATGTACACGATCTGTGCCTCTTTCACAAATACCTGCAGGTTAGATTATTATCTCGACATTTTGATTCCATTACATTTACACATATTCCAAGACAATTGAATCAAACAACATATGAAATAGCTAACATGGTGTTAGATTGGCATATATCACATCAAGCTACACATACATAAACACCACATCCTGTCACAGCATATAGATAGAATAGACATCATCATCATCAACAAAAAACACATGTAAACAACATCAAGATCTCAAAATATGTATACTCATATATATATATATCAGCCCATCAGGCCATCCGAATGTTTACATACAAAAAATACATGTATCCGCAGGCCCATGTAGCACCTTGGTACAAAAACCGGCTCACCAGCCTATCAAAAAGGTATACATCATACATCCATCAGGGTGCCTCTATCGCACCCCCACCAGCTCCTCCCTTAGGAGGAGCTGGTGGCCCACCACCACCTGCCCCAGGCAGTGGTGGAGGACCACCCATAGGACCCTCCTTCCCCGGCGGCAAGCACCCACTAGTCATCGCAGCCAGCACAGTTGCTCGTCGCACTATACCTCGCCATGGTGGTGGTACTCCTATGCACTGCTCCAGGAACCCCTCATCCTGGATGCGTGTCCACATGCCCTCAGGCACGTCCTGTAACACCGTCTCCAGACGACGGCGTATATCATCAAAATCAACTCCGACCGCCGTCGAAGGAGCGTGTGATGGCCCCGCACTAGGGTCATCGAACCAGCGCCTCCTCACTGCCCTCTCGGGCTCTGCTGGTCACCCCGTGGCCTCATGCTGTAGATGTCTCTCTCCACGTGACAGTCTCTCCAGCTCTCACTGGGCCGACACTCTCTACATCTCCACCTCGCGCCCGCGAGGTGCCACATCTGCACATGCACCAAACAACAACAACAGATCGTATCAACATCTATATCACATACATATGGACTGATCTCTCAAAACATAAAATAAATAAAAAACATACACAAACTCAACATACCTCGATGGTCAAAAACCTCCCCAGGAGGCAACACCATGTATGGGTCCCCCCGGAAGTCAACCCCAGCATAGGGGTACCAAAGTATCACCTACGGCATCTGCCGCCATATCTGTGCCGCCTGCGCTGAAAAATAATGACCACCTTTGCCACCACCGTGGCGAACCAAAACTGCAGACCACTACCTCAATCGTGGTTCTCATGCCCCCGGCATCTCTAATAAAACCCTCGAGTGCAGCATCGACACCCTCTCCAAAAACCAGGCTACCAGGATCGAACCAAACATGAACTCTCTTGTACCTGTGGACCGACAACGGTCCAACTGCGCGATCATCCGTGCATGCAGCGTCAGTCCCCATGCAAAATGCTCGCCGCCCAAAACTCTCTCCAGCACCAGCA
The DNA here is from genome assembly GCA_009831015.1 of Picea engelmannii. Lineage (NCBI taxonomy): Eukaryota > Viridiplantae > Streptophyta > Pinopsida > Pinales > Pinaceae > Picea > Picea engelmannii. Next base: position 137,405 of record ML813861.1, read on the forward strand.
ATTGGCCACCACTAATCCGTTAGGTTGCAAGTGACCTATACACACGAACAATCATCGCCGCTATGCAATGATGTTCCAGGGAGTCTATAGCACTCACGCTCACTACAGTCCCCGACATGAAGTTCTCGCCTGAGCAATATCACTCGACGATCATCATCAAGGTTGTCTCCCTCGGCAGCATAGGCTCTGCCGGTAGGGGCATGCCTCGAAAGGGGAGCCCAGTCAGAAAATATACATCCTCCATCGCAGTGAAGGGGATCTTCTCTCCTCGCATGAGGAAGCAGTGCAACTCCAGACTCCACATTTGGAGCAGGAACTGCAGTAAATACTCATGTGCCCGTATCAACGGGCACTCAAAGAACTTTAGCAACCCATAGGTCGCTAAAGTCGCTCGCACCACATGCCCCGCATTGGCCACAACATCTCGCAACTGGGACTAGTCTCGTTCTCACCACCGCACAACCATCATCACTGCTGGCCACCTGCACACAATACAGAGTTCTATATCAGCTTATGCAACCATCAAATGCATCATAAAGACTCATTTTTTTTACCTTTCAACCTTGCCTCCTAGGTTCGGTTTTATCACCCACAGGCGTGCACACATGCGCGCCTGCTCACTACATAGGCGCGCATGTATGCACGCTTGTCCACTTCATAGGGGCACACCGATGTGCACCTATTTTTCTCACAGGCACGCTCGTGAGTGCGCCTGTTCACCATAAAGGCGCACTCTAGTGCGCACCTATCAAACCCACAGGCGCGCTCTAGTGCGTGCCTGTTAACCTCACAGGCGTGCCTCTTGGTGCACCTTAAATTCCCTTCCCCGTGCACCCATGCGTGCATATTCAATGTACATGCGCGCACATATGTGCGCCTTCCACCGAATCGCTCGCGCGTGTGGGCCCACATCCTATCCAAAACCCCCTCAAACCCCCTGTACAACCCCCCGTACCTACCTTGCCCAAAAATTGAAAACCTATTTCTATGTAGGATGATCAGACCACTAACCTAAAACTCGCAGAACGTCGATCGGCTGCCTCATCCTCCCTGAATCTCCAAATCTACTCTGAAATCTTCTCGTCCAATCACTATTGCAGCAGGTACAACTGAGGTGGCAATGTGGGCCCTACAGCTATATATAGGCCTTTTGCCAAAATTCCACTCACCATTCTGGGAGCCCAAGGTGTCCATTTTTCAAACCATCTTTAGCCACGGGATCAGCGTACCGCCACCTACATCACAACTGTCCCTGGGTCACTTTTCATCCTGAGCCCCTGGGGCACCTTTTTTTCATATCATGGTCAAGTACGCACGCACATTGTCACATTTATCACATACTTGCTCATATCTTTGATTCTCTTCAAATATTGTTCACTTTGGGTATTTGGTTGTTATTTGTGCAGGTACTTGATCGTCATCCCTCAACATCATTCCTTCAGGTATATACTCAGCACTGGCATGTAGTCTCTCCCACTGTATTGCATTTACATTTCCAGTCACACCCTCTGATATTGGCCTTTAGGATACCCATTCCTGGCTCTGCAGTACTCACACCTCCATTGTCATCTTCGGTACTGTTACCCGGTAGCTTTCTTACCCACATGAGTTGTCCCATTCATAGCACCTTTTGGCACCTTTGACACTCATGTTGTTCTTCATTACCCTTTAGGGATGGGAGTCCCAATAGTCTTGCATCATGTTGTGAATCAACCACATATTTCTTCTCCTCATTTTACTAGCTTCCCATATGGACTCCCAGATCATCGCTTTATGGTTCTATTCTTTTTACCTGCACCTTCGCAGGATCATGAACCCTCCATTTCATCCACCATCAGTTTTCCCATCTGCGAACCTATCTTCATTTCACCTACCTCATACAGAAACTCACCAATGGGGCCCCCACCCTTCATCTGTTTTCCCAGAAATTTATGCCCTCCTTGGGGCACTCATTTCACACTGGGGCACCCATTTCTATATTTGTACATTTTTCCCCAAAATTATTCATTATTTATTGTACAAACACCTTTATTTTCAGTCATTTTCTTTTGTCTTCACCGTTGGTGACATGCTTCCTTTTGGCCACACGCAACCCATGTCACCCTTGGTTGGAGCATTTCTTCTCATCTACCCTTGTTGGCATCGTCCATATCTTCAGAGTACTACCCAGGTCACTTACCTTTTCCCTCTGAATTTGTTCACCTTGTCCCACCTCTAGCACAACTTATCACTGGTCTTGTCGTCCCCCTGACACTCGACCTTGTCACACGGTTGCGGCCACTCATTATATCATACACCCTCCAACCAAGGGCAGTCTTGAGTCTTCCCACTTCTTGACTTCGTCCATGTCCCTCTGCCACTTCCTCACCTCAGTAGATTCCATAAATCCCTTTGCTTTTGGGAGTCATGTCCCCCTTTTGTCGACATCAACACAATTTTCCAGAAGGGCGACAGTATCTTGATTCTCATTTTCCATTCAATGAGAGATCTCAGATGACACAGGGGGAAACACCATTGCCCCCTGCTGTCGTTGGCCCCCATAAGATTCGACGCCAACACTTTCTCATGTTATGGTGGGTCTTACTTTGCGACTATTGCAGTTCTGATTATCATTTGTCAAAGAAATCTGAACCTGATCCGGCCATCAATTCACACATCATTGTCGCTGCTTCTTACCGCGATCATTGCCTATTGTTCAGAGTATATTCCTTTGAAGAATTGTCTTCTGCCTATATCATCACTGCCCCCAAGGGCACTGCAGTTATCTACACCAACACTTCCATCATCTTTTGTCAGAGTTACATAACATGAGCATGGGGCAGGCCTGCCTCATTTATACACAGTTGTATATTGTTATGCACCTTATGGAAGGTCGGGTTCTACTAGTTCCTTTCTTCTCCAAAGGATTGCTCTACACAGTCCCACTCTTGCTCTCTCTTACCACAACATTCTCAGTAGAAGAAACATTGATGGATTTCGGCTATACGTATGCTCCTAACCTCATCCATCAGGGGGCATCTGTTATCACTGAAATTTCATCCGCACATGGCGACAAGAACTCAACATCGTCAAACAGGAATGAAGTCATTCATGGCACTGAATTAATTTCATAGCATTCTAGAAAGGTCAAAAACTATAAAAAGTAACCAAAAATTGAAGGGCGCTTTATAGAAGTCGGGTGCGCGCACATATGTGCAGAACAGGAACGTACCATGCGCGCATACGCGCACGATGCGCAGCTGTTAGCGCAAAAACCCGTGCACCTGCTAAACAGTGAATTTATTGAATTGGTCAGCCTCCCAACCACTTATGGATCAGCTCCCAAGCCAATTTGACCCCCAAATCTGAGCTGAATCCACATGGTAGGTTGGTCAAAGACCTAATTGAACCCTAAAGAGCCCCTTTTCACACCTCAAAGGAGTTACATAATCACCCAATGCAATGCTATAAAAAGCCATGAAGAAACATCATTTTCTCAAGGAATTTCATGTAATGTTATGCTGCTTAGATTGTTTTAAGGACTCACTCCTTGGCAATAACACATTAGCACCATTTCATTGAGCTATCCACCTCTCTATTGAGTGGATGTGCTAGGAGTTCTTTCACCATCATTCTCATTTTATTATTGTAAGGAGAGCAAGTTTGTGAGGGCCTCAAGAGCCTTCCATTGGAGAAAGAAGGGTCTCATAGTCCCCTTTCTTCATTGTGCTTTGGATTTCATCAATTGATCAGCCTAAAAACATTGGTGATATTGGTCTTTTTTTGTTTGTTATTTCTTTATCCATATGCTCATAGTTTTAGTTTGTATTAGTTTAATTCTTGCTTATAGTTTTGTTGTTCTTTTCTAACTCTTTCCTCTACAGCTGTCATGCTCAGCAAGACCCAACTGGGCATGTAAGCACCCTTTATTTTCTCACCAAGTGACGAATTGGGTGCAAACAGGCACTAACTAAGAAGGATGCATTTTCATGGACTCCAGAGGCAACTAAAGCTTTTGAACAACTTAAAGAGGTGATGTGTAAAGCTCCTATCTTGACCACTCCAGAATTCACAAAAACCTTTATTGTGGAATGTGATGCCTCGG
>ML813861.1:142543-152572 GCA_009831015.1 Picea engelmannii
ATGAAACAACAAGAAGATCAACATCGTAGTGAAAGAAGTTTTGAAGTAGGGGATTGGGTATTTTTAAGACTACAACCATACAAACAGATGTCCCTCAAGCAAGTCAAGAAGGATAATAAAATATCACCAAAGTACTATGGCCCTTATAAGGTGTTGCAAAAGATTGGTACTATGGCATACAAATTGGAGCTGCCTGCATCTTCATGAGGACACCCAGTTTTCCATGTTTCATGCTTAAAGAAGGTTATAGGAGACAAGATCCCAGTTCAAACTATATTGCCAGAACTTGATGAGGAAGGAAAAATCATATTGGAGCCTAAAGCCATCACTGACACAAGAATTCTCCAACTAAGGAATAGATCGATTTCAGAGTATCTCATTAAATGGAGGAAACTACTGGCTGAAGATTCCACTTGGGAAGATGAGTCTTTTATACAGAAACATCCAGAGTTACTCAACGTTGCGGACAACACTTGTCTCGAGGGGAGGGGCATGTTAAACCCTAATATTGGCTCATTACCCCTTAATTGGGGCATATTAGATTAGTAATTTTATTTATTACCCCTTAATTGGGGCATATTAGATTAGTAATGTTATTTATTATCCCTTAATTGGGGCATATTAGATTAGTAATGTTATTTCATTTATGTCGGCTTGTTAGCGTCAGAAGTCACTCCTAGATTGCTTGCAGAAGCTGAGCCTGACACCCATCAGTTTAATGTCACGATTTGTTTAAAGGGGTGATCAAATGGAAGAAAACTCAGAACAAATATCGTCTCAACTCTGAAACTAGGCCAGGCATGCACAGGCGAGTGAGGTCTTAGATAAACTTCAAACAGTGAGTTGTAATAAGGGTGAGTAGGTGGAAGAATTGTATAAGAAGAGTGCAGGGGACTGTTCTGATCATCAGGGTCCTAACAGACTGTGAGAGGAGGTACTTGAGGGCAAGATCTTCTTACACCCAAATGCAGGAAACTAGAGAAAACAACAATGCCACAATAAGTCATTTATCATAACATAACTGTGCTAATTCATATGAAGCATTTGATCATGAACTCTCTGGCATGAGATGAAACACAGATGGAAAAGGAAAACTGTTTGTCATAAAAAAAGAAATCTCAAACACAGATGCATAACCAGGGAACCATAATGGTTGTTAAAACTTTACAATCGGGAGCTTCGCTCTACCATTGATAGATAAAAAAATGGCGAAAACACCTACATATACTCAAAACAACAACAACAATAAAACCGAGACGTCGCATTAAACACATTGCGTCTGCATGGCTTCTGACAATCTGCGCCTACAATATTTGAATAATCGTGCAACAATGGCGGACGCAATCGGACTTCTGACAGCTCCGTGGGTGAATTGATGTGCCTTAATTCGTCGCCGGACTTTCCCATTATGGCAGAGACGATGTCTAACCACCACCAACCGCTTCAATAACTGCTTCCTTGGGATTGAGGATGGTCTAGCCAACTCGACACCTCGGGGACGTGGACGGCCCTTCATGCTACCACCTGGATTAGATGAATGGTCTAATGAATAGACATGAAGGCCAGCGTGAAGAATGGGGCGCATGGTGGGAATAGTGGTGCCAAAGCTATGAGAGCGAGGCATGAAGGGGGCGAGAGAGGCCACATGGGAGACACATGGAAAAAGGAGATAAGCGGAGGAGGTAGAAGAGGAGACATGATGGGCACATTTTTGTCGGAGGCTGACGTGGAGGGGAGTGGGACACATGGCAGGTGGTGAGTGGATGATGAGATGGAGAAAGGACCACCTAGACTAAAGAGTGGATAAGGACAGATGACACACGACAGCAAGGGGAAAGGTGGCTCCAGAAGATGACATAATGGGGAATGGCCCACATTGGTTAAACATGGAGCAGCTGAGGAGGATGGGATCACATGAGTGTTGTTGATCCGGGCACTTGGATCTCGGCTGTTGGGAAGCTGCGCATTTGATTCCGCACCCCCCCCTTTGGTTTAAAGGTAGAAAGGAAAGGGGGGTCCGGAATAGCCTTGAGCACCGTTGATCCGGGCACTTTGATCTCAACCATTGAAGAGGTGCACCCTGGATTCCGGACCCCCCCCTTCGCTTAAAGGTAGATAGGTGGGGGGGCTCCGGAATCTGAGGTACGTCGTTGATCCAGGCACGCGAAATCCTACCACCCAGATTTGCTCATCATTTACCATGGGTGCATTTGCGTTTAGAACTTAGGACAATTGGGTTTTTACCCATTTCTTAGAATTTTACCCTCATAACCAGAAATATCACTAAAATTTGGCTCCATGGGGGATAGAGTCATCCCTGTGATGCTCTAAGAACACTTTTGCAGATTCAGTGCCTTGTTGTTGGGCTATGGAGTCATTTATTAAACAGAAAACAAAAATAAAAGCAATATTTACAAGGAAAAAGAGCCGACTACGGCTCACAAAAAACATTTTTTCAAGAAATGCCCATTTACTGGGCCACTAAAAACTTCTTGGCCTTCCATATTCTGCAACCTGTAAGTGTTGTTTGAAAATACTTCAAGGATCTTGAAAGGCCCAAACCAGAGGGCATCAAATTTACTGTGTTTACCCTTTTCCTGCCTGGGTGCATCCCATTTGAGCACGAGATCACCCTACTCTCATTCTTTCTTTTTGCTCTTCCTGTCAAAAACCTGCTTGATCTTCTGTTGATGATGGTAGGCCCTGTTTATGACCTATTCTCTAATCTGCTGCACTTCCACCATCTGATGAATCTTTCTGATCACATGGTTAAGTTCTCTTTCAAAGTCCTGGAGGAAATTTTCCACAGATAAGGCAAGCTGAGTGGGGAAAACGGCCTCTATTCCATAAACAAGTTGGAAAGGTGAGATGCCCAAGGATTTCTTGGTTGTCACCCGATCAACCCAAAGAGAAAATTTGATTTTTGAGTCCCATGCCCTTTTATTGTCCTCCAGTAGCTTCTTAATGAGCTTGATCATACTTTTATTGGAGGACTCTGCCAGTCCGTTTCCTTGAGGATAATAGGGAGTAGAGTGAATCAGTGAAATCTTGAACTATTCAGAGAACTTGACCAGAGGCTTAAACCGAAATGGGGAGGCATTGTTAGTGACAATTTTGCTAGGGCAGCCAAATCTAGCTATGATATCTTCCAAGAAGCTAATAATCACTTTGTGAGAAGTGCTTCTAGTAGGGACAGCTTCTATCCATTTGGTGAAATAGTCGGTTGCATTCAGAATCCATCTGTGTTGGCCACTTGAGGGAGGATGAATTTATCCAATAAAGTCCAACCCCCACTACTAAAAGGGTGTTGTAACTACGACAGGCTTTAATGGCAGCGACTTGAGCTGCTACTTCCCTAAAAACTTCTGGCACTTGATGCAAGCTCTGATTTTTCTACAGACATCAGGGAATAAAGTGGGCCAGTAATGCCCAGCTCGAAGGATCTTATGGGTTGTGGTCTTCCAGAAATGATGACCCCCACAAAGGCCACTATGGAAATCAAACATGACCTGCTGGGCTTCCTGTGGGTCCAGGCACCTTAAAAGTACCCCTAGAGGGTCTTTCCAGTACAAGGCTTGGTCAATGAGGCAATATTTGACCTCCTTGAGATTTAAATCTCTCACCTTGTTCTTTCCCATTCCATCAGGAGGCCTCAATTCTTGCAGAAAATACAAGATATCCGTGTACTAGGCGCATGCTGCTAGTGATAAAGCATTCTGGAAACGAGCATTGGATGACTCAGCTTTCTCGTTGATGAAATTAATTCCCAAGGCTCTGCAATTGGATTCAGCCAGCAACTTGGCTAAACCCCGCCCCTTTATTAGTTTGGTGGGCTTGATCTCCATATCAAACTCTAGGATCTTGGCAATCCACTTACCTCTTCTCCCGTCTACGTCAGGGTGTATAAGAATGTCCTTCACAGAAGCCAAAGGGACATACGCAGTGATCTTTGAATGCAAGACATAGACTCTGAAATCTTTGAGGGATTTCACCAAGGTATTAGCCTGCTTCTCCATGATTTCGTATCAGAGTTCTGCATCTCTCAATTCCTTGCTAAAGAAGGCAATAGGCTGCTCTCGCCCCTGATCATTTTTTTGTAATAAGACTGCTACTACTGTATCACAAGAAGCAAAAGAAAAAATCAGGAAATCTTTAGAATAATCAGGACTGATTAGCACTGGTGTCTCAGTCGGTGCCTTCTTTATTTGGAAAAAACATTTCCTGGGTTCAACAGTCCATTTCACTTCATTCCCCTTCCTGAGCATGGTTGTGATGTGTTTTACCAACTCAGCGAAATTTGAGACAAATCTCCTCAGAAAATTTATCTTCCCCAAAAAGGCCTAAACTTCCTTCTTAGATCTGGGAAGTGACAGGGTTTGAAGTGCTTCAACCCTACTAGGGTCAATCCTTACTCCCTTTGCTGACACTATATGGCCTAATAGTTTCCCTTCATTCATAGCAAACAAAGATTTCTTGGGATTCAGGGAAAGGCCAAACCTGCGACACTTTGAAAAAACTCTTCTTAGGTGGCAACAGTGTTCTTTATCAGACACAGAGAAGACTGTTATGTCATCTAGGTAGATCACCACAAACTTATCTTTCTCCCCGATGAAGGCTATGTCCATGGCTCGCTGAAATGTTTCTCCCGCATTTATCAGTCCGAAAGGCATTTTGGCATACATGAATGTGCCCCAAGGAGTGGTGAAGGCTATTTTTTCCCTGTCCTTAGGCATGACTGATATCTGATTGTAACCAGAAAAGCCATCAATCATGGATATTCTAGATGCACAAGTGACCTTCTACAATATGTGTTCCATGTTGGGCAGAGGATAATTGTCTTTCCTTGAGCTCCTGTTTAGGTTCCTGAAATCCACACAGAGTCTGATCTCTCCGCTTTTATTTCTTACTGGGACCAAATTGGCCACCCAATCAAAATACCTCAGGGGGACAATGATTTTGGCATCTAGCAGCTTCTTCACCTCTTTCTCCATGACAGGTAGCAACATGGGATTTATCTGCCTCAGCTTCTGCTTGAATGGCTTAGCCTCTTCTTTTAGTGGGATCTTGTGCTCAGTGACTGATGTGTCATATGTTTTGAGGTCTTCGTAGGTCCATGCAAACACATCAGCAAACTCCCTCAACAACTCAGTATATTCGGCCCTCTGCTCCTTGTCAAACTCCTTGACAACTTGACAAACTTAGGCTACTCTGGCATGCCTATGTTGCACTCAGTTGTATCAGCCTCATCACCTAAAACTCTACCCTTTATTGCCACATAATTCCCATCGAACAACCTTTCTAATGGGATTAGTCCTTTCGGTATGTGATTTCTTGGTAGCTGAATAATCTGGTGGTCAGCAATTTTATTCAAGAAATTTCCAGGGTGATGGTTAGGTTCTCCTTCAATGTCAGGATCCTCATCTATGTGCAATACAGAAAATTCATCAACGGATTGAAGAAACTTCTCGATCTCCTGATCATCTTCAAATACTTTCCAATGTTTGACATTGTCCGATACAGAGGGCCTATATTTTATTTCAACATCGGATCTGACAGCGGGCAGCATGGGAACCTCAAACAAACTAGTTGTGACAACTAAAAATTTGGCTGAAACATTTTCCTCCCTTGGAATGAAAGAAATGTTAAAAGACAAGAAGAAATTATCAACTAGGTCCCATACCTCATTTCTGTAATTCTTGAGCCGGGGGTTTTTAGCATGATAGGCATTTCTGACCTGCTGGATAATCAACTCAGCATCTCCAAATAGTGTTATCTCTTTAATTCCCATTTCCTTCACAACCCTCATACCCAGAACAAGAGCTTCATACTCTGCCACGTTGTTAATGGTGTCAAATTCCAGCTTATATGACAGGGATATGGTTTCTTGACAAGGTGATATTAATACCACTCCGACACCTGCTCCTATACTGGAGGAAGCTCCATCAAAGAACATCTTCCAAACAGAGGTAGTTGGAGGAGGTATCTCCTAATTAAGAATGGGATGTTTTTTGATCTGCAAAGGGGCCTCAAGAGTCTCAGTGACCTGTAACAAAATAGACCCTAAGTCAGTGTCAAGTGCAAAGATGGGGTGATTAGTGGGGTTTGCTTCATCGCTAACTATGCAGGCTAGCTGGGCTTCTCTGTACAATCTCCTATGTTCCCCTCCAAAGACTGGAATGGTGGAATATGTGAGATCCATCTATAACATCCCTCCAAGTCTCTTAATCCAAGACCTTGACAACAACATGCCAAACTTGGGGAGAACATCAGCTACCACAATATCCATGACCATACTCTTCATGGGCAGCTGAAACAAAGAAACTACCAGGTCCTTGATGACTCGCAAACATTGCACCCTCCTGGAGTCAAAAGAATAGAGGTCATGATAGGTTCGGGTGACTTCAAGCCCTAGCTCTTCCATGACTTTTTTGGGCATGAGGTTGTGAGAGGCCCTTTAATCCATTAAGCAGTTGTGCAGCACTTTATCATGTATGTTCAGGGAGGTGTAGAAGGGAGGGGATGAATCATCTCTATCTTCTACCATGGGGCCTAAGAAAACTGTTGGCCTTTCATCTTGGAGGTTTATGGAGTCTATGGGAGGGCATGAGGCTTCAGATTTCAAAAGGTCAGAGAAGCGCTTTTTGAATTCTTCATGTTTGATTAACTCGGTGAGGGGCACAAGGATTCTGATCTTTTGAATCTCATGCTCAAAATTAAAAGAAGATGTAAGCTTTGGAATTTCTCTTATTTCAGGAACATGATTGTGTACGATGGGAGAGAGGGGTTGATCCTTCTTACCTCTGTGAGCGTCTGCTACTTCATTAGCAGATTTCTCTATTCTAGTGGACTTCTCATGAACATCAAGTACCGCTGTCTTTTTGTCAGACCTCAGGTTATACCTACCTCGGCCACCACTAGCCTTGTCTCCTTTGCTCAATTCATTTAGCTGATTGTTCATGAGAGACTCCTCGTATGCTAATTGAGTCAGATGAGGGAAAGGATGAGTGACTTCTAAGCAGTGGATTTTAGGCTCAGGGTTGTCTATTTCCCCTTCTTCTTCATTGGCCACAAAATTGTTCTGAAAGTGAGCCTGAATTGTTTAGTCGTCCCTGTCTCTTCCCTTCTCTCTGTGCATAGTTGGAGGAGAAAAATTATTTGGCCTTCTAAAACCCCCTTTGTTCTTTGTGCCCTGAGGGACCTTGTTCATTTGATTCCTTTCCACCTTCAGTCTCTCCATCTCTTCAGACATAATCTTCATCATCTGGGTCAGTTCATCCACTTGAGAGTGGGGCAACGATGGGACGGAAGTTGAGGCTTCTGATTTTCTCTTTCTTCTGTCTGCATCAGCCTTGTCCCTCATTCTGTCAGCTGCTAATATGTTGGATTCCACTTCTATAGCTGCATCTTGCATTTGAGATAAGGAGGTGGCTCTTCTTTCTCTTAATAAAAGACAGAAATCAAGGTCAAATGCACCAACATAGGAAATTTGGGCAGAGGCTTCTGAGGGTTTTATCTCTGTAGGAATCTTGTTATACATTTTATTGAATCTTTTGGAGAAGTCAGAGATAGACTCTCCTTCCATTTTATTCAGAGCCCCAAACTCTGTCATGTAATACATATAATCCTTCCTGTCTCCCCACTGCCTGAGGAAAACACTATCCAGGGCTTTAATTCCAGCAATAGATCCGGGGGCCAATCCTCTAAACCATTTCCTAACCTTTCCATCCAGGCTCTGGACGAAGACTCTCATCCAGACATCTTCATTTTCAATGTTTAAGTTGTCTGCATAACTGTAGAAAGTAGCCAAGTTCTCTTCTGCAGTTATGTCTCCTTCTCTCGCGAACTTGGGCATGTATTTCAAATAGTCTCCAGTAGGGAGAAGATTCATAGGATGGGGTAGGATTAAAGGAGCATATCTAGCAGCGACTATGGCATCCATCCTATTCGGAGGGGGATTAGCACCAGCCATAGGGATATTAGGTGGGGGAGAACTTGACAAAGAAGGAGTTCATGAAGGGGCTACTGGGAATGAGTCTCGAAGTGGAGTGGGAAACAAGAGAGGATTCAGGGAGAAGGCTAAAGAGCCCAAGTCAGTAGGTGCTTCTCTTTGTGCAGGAGTGAGGAAATATTTTGTAGTTCTAGGTCTACGCAAAGGAACATCTTTAGGGGAGAGGGGAGTGACAAGACTTTCTCCCTCCAATCCCAGACCGGGAGGGGAAAACTCAGCAGGAACACTCCCAAAATTCAAGAAACGAGAAACCTCTGAAGGAGGTCGATTAAGAAACTGAGGAGGAGAAAAAGGAGTTCTCACAGAAGGAGATGGCATATTACCTGTTTCGGTAATGGAACCTTCTTTCGCAAAGCTCTTTCCTCTTCTTCGAACCACCTCGGGGTCAGCTTCTGATGTAACTAAAGGCAAGTGTGGATGAGACCGCGTGTGTCTGCCTATGAAAGCCACAATTAACAGTGGGTTCGCTCTAGTGGAGTTGTCACAATGGAGTCACAAGGTGCACAGTAGCAATCTTCAAGTTCTGATATCTCATGCACCTTCAGAATTAGCTGATCATTGTTGTTCAATCCCAGGGAAATATTCAAATTCATCCCTGGAAATGGCGCCAGAAATGTTAGCGTCAGAAGTCACTCCTGGATTGCTTGCAGGAGCTGAGCCTGACACCCATCAGTTTAATGTCATGATTTGTTTAAAGGGGTGATCAAATGGAAGAAAACTCAGAACAAATATCATCTCAACTCTGAAACTAGGCCAGGCATGCACAAGCGAGTGAGGTCTTAGATAAACTTCAAACAGTGAGTTGTAATAAGGGTGAGTAGGTGGAAGACTTGTATAAGAAGAGTGCAGGGGACTGTTCTGATCATCAGGGTCCTAACAGACTGTGAGAGGAGGCACCTGAGGGCAAGATCTTCTTACACCCAAATGCAGGAAACTAGAGAAAACAACAATGCCACAATAAATCATTTATCATAACATAATTGTGCTAATTCATATGAAGCATTCGATCATGAACTCTCTGGAATGAGACAAAACACAGATGGAAAAGGAAAATTGTTTGTCATAAAACAAGAAATCTCAAACATAGATGCATAACCAGGGAACCAGAATGGTTGTTAAAACTTTATAGTCGAGAGCTTCACTCTACCATCGATAGATACAAAAATGGCAAAAACGCCTACATATACTCAAAACAACAATAGCAACAAAACTGATACGTCGCATTAAACACATTGCGTCTGCATGGATTTTGACAATCTACACTTGCAATCTTTGAATAATCGTGCACCAATGACGAACACAATCGGACTTTTGACAGCTTCGTGGGTGAATCGACGTGCCTTAATTCGTCGTTGGACTTTCCCATTATGGCAGAGACGATGTCTAACCACCACCAACCGCTTCAATAACTACTTCCATGGGATTGAGGATGGTCTGGCCAACTCAGCACCTCGGGGATGTGGACAGCCCTTTGTGCTGCCACCTGGATTAGCTGAATGGTCTGATGAATAGACGTGGAGGCCAACTTGAAGAATGGGGCACGCGGAGGGAATAGTGGCACCAAATCTATGAGAGCAAGGCATGAAGGGGGCGAGAGAGGCCACAAGGGAGACACATGGAAAAAGGAGATAAGAGGAGGAGGTATGAGAGGAGACGTGATGGGCACATTTTAGTGGGAGGCTGACGTGGAGGGGAGTGGGACACATGGCAGGTGGTGAGTGGATGATGAGATGGAGAAAGGACCACCTGGACTAAAGAGTGGATAAGGACAGATGACACACGGTAGTAGGGGGAAAGGTGGCTTCGGAAGATGACATAATGGGGGAATGGCCCACATTGGTTAAACATGGAGTAGCTGAGGAGGATGGGATCACGCGAGCGACGTTGATCTAGGTGCTTGGATCTCGGTCATTGGGAAGTTGCACGTCCAATTCTGGACCCCCCCCTTTGGTTTAAAGGTAGAAAGGCAAGGGGGGTCTGGAATAGCCTTGAGCACCGTTGATCCGGGCACTTTGATCTCT
>ML813861.1:152827-173881 GCA_009831015.1 Picea engelmannii
ATTTTGAATCATCTTGTACTTGAACATTTAAGTGGGGTAAAAGGAGATTGCCCCCTCGAAGAGGCTTATTATCTGAAATTATCTCTTTTTCAAGGCGTTGAGTAATTTACCTAAGGTTTTTCTATGCTATATTGATGTTTGGTTCTTAACATCTTTGACTTGCTAGATGAGGCCTCTGCAATTTGTTGGACTTGATCCTCCTTTGGTGTAGTTGAGGGAAAATATTCATACCACGTTGTAACTGGATCTTCTACTAGGGATACTTCTTTATTGGTTGGAACCTAGTCTTCTTCATCCTCAGAGTCTGTATAGGAGAGATTGAGGATATTCTTGTCCACTGGAGGTTCTTCTTCTTTCTCTGCATCCTTGCTAAAATCCATTTTCTTCTTAGTTTTTTTAGACTTATAATATGGAGAGGATTGATCATCTATGACTGGAGAGATGGATCTCCTCTTCCTCTTTCCACTTCTGAGAGTGGAAGACTTCCTTGAAGATTAACCCTTTTTATCCTCTGGCTATAAATCAGTGTGAAACTCATTCCAAAATAAGAAGTGGCCCCAATCCTTATTCCTTCTCTAAAATAGCTCATAAATCAAGATCTTAATTAAACCATGATGGGGTAATCTACCTGCAACCTTGCTTGGTTGATCCTTGACCTGATTCTCCATCTTAGTTAAGCTTTTGTGGAGGTAAAAAGGCAGGTTCAAGGGGCTCTTGCCAGTAAAGTGATTCATCAATTTGAAATGATAAATCATTACCCTATTATATCTACCCTCACAGGTTATGTAAACAAGAATTGAGTTCAGCAGGTGCTACCATTTCTCCTCTAGAAAAGACATAGGAATGTCTTTCTTCCATACCAAACACTTGTGCTCTTGTTTCAAATAAGACCTAAATTCAACCTCCTTTGTAACAATGATCTTGAACCAGTTTTCTCCAGTCCTTGGTAGCTCTGTCACCTCTACTATGAGAGTTTCATCCACCAAGAACTCATCTTTTCCAATGATTTCCTTTCTACCATCAAATGTGAGAGAAAAAGCTTTTTCCACCTGCTGATGAGAGCTCTGCACTTTTTTACAAAATTCATAACAACTTGCGTCCTTGAAGAGTTGACACACCTCTGGGTGTGATTCTAGGTAGTCGATATCATCAAGCACATTCCTCAATGTTGGTGCACCTCTCTTCATCTACTGGAATTCTTTTGTACCTGCAATTGGAAATTTAGGCTTGGAGGGAGACCACTCAATGCAGAATTAGGGAGGTTTGTGCTCAGTTATGACTACAAAGGCGAGAAATGGAGAAAAGCGATTAAGGAGAGCCCTGATTTTGAGGGATGTGAGAGGGTAGTTAAGATTTGAAATGATAATTATCATTCGATAAAACTTTGATCCAGATGGATATCAGTGTCCACCCACCTTTTCCAGCTAGCTCAAAATAGTTTTCTGACAATTTTGGCAATTTACTATTTTTAGCAGTTTTAACTTCAGGGGCCATTTTGAGGGCCTAAATGAAGGTTTTTCGGGATCGAGCTCCTAAATGATAGCCAAAGGAATAATTGATCCCCAAAAATTTATCTCCTCGACGATATCTTTACAATGGGCTATCACACACCTAAAACGGATATCGTATGCAAAAGTTACGACCCCGAGAAGTTGATGTACTAATTTACCCAAACGGGGCCCACATGACTTTTGGCGCTTCATCTCCTAGGGTTAGGTTTTTGGATGTCTAGGGTTTTTGGCATTCTTAATTATTGTAAAAATGCCTTCAAAGCCTCATTGTAACCTTCTTCTTGCGAATTCTCACTGCCGTCACATCTCTTCTCAGAGATAAGCCACCACCATTCCAATAAGCTTGTTTTTGTTGCATTTTACAGTTTCAACTTATTTTGTTATTGAATAGAAAACTAGTTTTACTGTATCTCTGTTATTTTGTGTTAAGAACCTGTTAATAATATGTATTCATTTTTTTCTACTCATAAAATCCATATCAATGGTATCAGAGCGGTCTTCTCCTTGTTGTCTTAATGCATGTCCCCAACGAGGTCGAAGTACAAAGAGTTGGGTCTCGAGATTGTTTCTCTTGAGGAAAGAAGCTCTCACATGCCCAAGCGACCTCCCATGGCAGGAGAAAAGAAAGATGACAGGACATGATATCCTTTCAAACTGTTGATTAAGGAAGCCCTCATGCAACAGAGGAATGAGATGATGGACAGTTTCATGCAAATCCTTCGACGACTACCAACAGGCGATGCATCTTCTTCGAACGGAGGTGCCACCCCCTTCAAGATACAAATAAGCTTCGATATTCCTATATTTGAAGGTCAGATAGACATAGGTTCTATAGACAAGTGGTTGAATCTACTAGAAATGTATTTTTCTATCCATAACTTTTTGAATAAAGAAAAGATTACTTTTGCGCTCCTCAAAGTCGTTCCCCATGTCAAAGATTGGTGGGAAATTTTTTGTGAGCAAAAGGAAACAGAGGAAACCTCATTGTTTTTAGTCATGGCCACCTGAGAATCCTTCAGGGATGCTATTAAGGAACAATACTACCCTGTTGGAAGTTATGACGATCTGTATACCAAATGGTCCACACTGCGGCAAGAAAGAGACCAAGCAGTGCCAGATTTCACAAATATCTTCCATACCTTGCGCACCAAGTTGGGTATCAAAGATTCAGAGTGACATCTGGTGCTCAAGTATTGTGGTGCTCTACATAGATACATCCAGACCAAAATGGAATTTTTGGACATCTCATCCTTGGGCACGACCTACTGATATGCCATCAAAATCAAGCAAAAGCTCAAACAAAAGACATGGCAATTTGGGCCTAGGAACCCCTCATAAGAAAAGATAGGAAAGGGCGGTGCTAACCCACTGAAAAAATGACAAAGAAAATATGGACAATATCAGGACAACCAATCCAAGTTGCAAGCAAAGAAGGACATCATAAAGACAAAGAAAGATACCGGGAAGTGGTGTGACTTCCATAATATCCCTTGGCATAACACTCCTGATTGTCGCTCAAAGCAATCCCTGGTGTCCAAAGTGAAAGCCTCTGAATCAGATGCAAATTATGACTTTGAGCCAGAACCAGAAAGGGGAAGATGGATCATTGATGTGGAACCTAGTGCCACTGTTTCTACCACCAAGGTCCAACCTGGTGAACCAGATGAGCCAAAAGAAGGAGAGCACCTCTTCCATTCATAGATGTGGGTAAAAGGCACCCTGTTGCACTTCATTGTTGATAGTGGTAGCCAGAAGAACCTCATCTCAGCAGAGGTCATCAAGCGGTTGGCCCTGCCAACAACGTCGCACCCACAACCGTACATCATTGGATGTCTCTTCAAAGGAAGCGATCTCCGCGTCAGCCAACAGTACCGACTGTCGTACGACATCAAGCCCTTCAAAGATGAGGTATTGTGTGATGTTGC
Organism: Picea engelmannii; assembly: GCA_009831015.1. Lineage (NCBI taxonomy): Eukaryota > Viridiplantae > Streptophyta > Pinopsida > Pinales > Pinaceae > Picea > Picea engelmannii. Next base: position 156,264 of record ML813861.1, read on the forward strand.
TCCTCTCCAAGTTTGTGATGTTATTTTGGGCCAACCTTATTTATGGAAATGTCATGTTGTATATGAGTCTAGGCCTCACAGTGTTATTATTACTTTGAACAGGAAATTGTACAGGATACCCGAGGTATTCCCACCTAGTACTATTTCCTTGATCTCTGCTAAGCAATGTAGGAAGGTCATCTCTCAAATGGGGAAGTTTCTCTTCTTCATGATTCCTTCTCAGAATAAGAGAAAGATCACAGCAACATCCAGGGTCTCTGCGGTCGACCTCTCCACACAATAAAAGCAAGTAGATAAGGTCATGGAAGAATAATTGGATATCTTCTCCTCACCTATAGGGGTACATATACACTGCCAGGTCAAGCACCCCATCAATATGACCCCGACGCACTGCTACCCAATGGGACATTTTACCATCGCTCTTTGTTAGAGAATGAGGAGATCAAGCGATAGATCCAAGGACTACTCCACAAGGGGCACATCCGCCCCAAATCATCACCTTGTGGGAGCCCAGTCATGTTGGTACAAAAGAAAGATGGAACCTGGTGACTCTGTATTGATTACCGGGCTCTGAATAAAATCACAATTAGAAACCGGTACCCAATTCCCCGAATCGATGACCTCCTTTATCAACTCATGGGGGCCAAATACTTTAGTAAGATTGATCTGAAGTATGGCTACCACCAGGTCCCAATAGAATAGATAGATGTATGGAAGACCGCCTTCAAGTCAAAGGAAGGCCTTTTTGAATGGTTTTCCATGCCCTTTGGTTTGACAAATGCTCCAGCCACTTTCATGAGGATGATGGACAATATCCTGCGACCATTCACCAATACTTTTGTAGTGGTGTATCTGGAGGACATTCTAATTTATAGAAAGACTTGGGTTGAACACTTGTAGCATATTCAATAGTTTCTACACACCCTACGATAGTACAAGCTATATGCCAACTTGGAAAAATGATCCTTCGGCATGGATAGGGTCCATTACCTGGGCTACATCATTGATCAGCATAGCGTACATGTGGATCCAACCAAGATCCAAATCATTCATGACTGGCCAACCTCAGCAATACTCATTGAGCTTCAGATCTTCTTGGGCCTTGTTAATTTCTACCACAAGTTCATGTTGGGTTTCTCCCAGATTGCATGGGCCCTCAGCCAAATAAACAGGGGTGGTGGTAAGGAAAAATTTGCGTGGGGCTGGTCCCAACAACAAGAATTCGATGATTTGAAGCAGCGCTTGTGCTCAGCCCTAGTAATTTCACTACCAGACCTGCAACATCCTTTTGAAATCGAGACATATGCTTCAGACTATGTTGTGGGTGTTTTTCTCACTCAGCATGACCACCCCATGGCCTATCATAGTGAGACACTATTAGATATTGTCCGTAAGAACCCTACTTACAACAAAGAAATGTACTCCATTGTGAAAGCTTGCCGCCAGTGGAGACATTACATTCTTGGGAAGGAGATAGTTATCCACACTGATCATAAGCCATTGTAGTTCATGTAGACATAGGGAAAATTGAAAAATGACCACCATCAAAAGTGGTCCACATACATGCAGCAGCTCCACCACAACATCAAGTATAAAACAGTAAGCACCAATCTCGTCGTTGTTTGCCTCAGTAGACCACCAGTCACGGCACTCACCATGATGCTAGATTCTTGCGGTCATGAGACATCTAGATGTCCCCAACTCTATGAGACAGAGACTTCACCACCACCTACCAAATGTTGGGTGCAAACACAGTTGTCGATAATTTCCATCTTCAGGATGGGTTGTTGTGTCGTCTGGGCCATATCTATGTTCCATCAAGTGAGCGAGCGAAGATAATATGGGAAGCCCACTATAGTTGGGTGGAAGCACACTTCAGCATTGAAAAGACAGTGGGGATTCTATAGAAACATTTCTACTGGCCGAAAATTCGACAAGAAGTCAACAAGTATATCAGGTCCTGCACTGCCTACACTATTTCCAAACCGACCACTAAGAAACAAGGCATGTACACCCCTCTTCCTACTCCTGACAAGCCATGGGAATCCATCTCAATGGACTACATGTCGGGCCTCCCATCCACCAAGTGGGGAAATGACTGTGTTTTTGTGGTTGTTGATCGCTTTTCTAAGATGGCGATTCTGGTTGCCTGCAAGAGGAGCATCACAGAAGAGGCCACTGCTAAGATCTTCTTTGAACAAGTCTGGTTACATTTTGGAATCCCAGAAACCATTGTCTTAGATTGGGATAGTCGATTTCTCAGCACATTCTGGTCAAGCCTCTGGTCACTACTGGACACCAAGCTCACCAAATCCACGGCCTTCCACCCACAGACAGATGGCCAAACTAAGGTTGTAAATCGAATAATTGTGCATATCCTTCACATGTATAATTCAAAGCACCCTCGCACATGGGATGAGAGCCTTCCCTATGTCCATCATAGCTACAACTGAGCCTTGCATAGCTCAACTAACCATAGCCCCTTTCAAGTGGGGTTGGGATTCCAACCATTGGGACCCATAGATGTTGCACTTCCCCTTGCGGTCACCATGACTGACTCATCTCCTTCTCCAACTAAAGCTGACAAAGCCACCTGGTTCATTGAGCAGATCCATCACATCCACCAACATGTTCAAGATATCCTACAAAATTCCAATGACAAGTACAAATAGCGCCATGATCAACATCGGGTGTCGCATAAGTTTCAGGTGGGCGACAAAGTTTGGTTGCACTTGTAGAAAGAATGCCTTACAGGACCCCATCGGAAGCTTCGCCCACTCTGTTATGGGATGTACACTATTACCAAGGCCATGGGGTATAATGCTTTTGAGCTCAACATTCCTCCTTTCCTTGGTCTGCACTAAGTGTTCAACGTGGATCTCCTTCACCCTTATTTCCCACCATTATTGGACACCTTAGAAGTAGCAGAACAACTGACACCAACAGAGCTCAACCTTGACTGCCTACAATAGGCATCCAATGATGAGATTTTGGATAGACAGATCAAGGGCACTTGACAACAAAGGAACCAACTTTATTGAGTCGTCAAAGCAGGGAAGCTCCTGCACCAAGGCAAGTGGCTCACCTGGGGCCAAATTCAGCAAAAAATTCCTCATCTGATGGGGGACCTCAACAAAATGGAGACCATTTCTTCCTAAGGAGGGAGGATTTATCCATATGGATATCAGTGGCCAACCACATTTTCCAACTGGCTCAAAACAGTTTTCTAACAATTTTGGCAATTTACTATTTTTAGCAGTTTTAACTTCTAGGGCCATTTTGAGGGACTAAATGAAGGTTTTTAAGGATCGAGCTCCTTAGTGATAACCAAAGGCATGATTGATCCCCCAAAATGAATCTCCTTGATGATACCTTTCCAATGGGCTATCACATGCCTAAAACAGAGATCGTATGCAAAAGTTACGACCCCAGGAAGTTGATGTACTAACTTACCCAAATGGGGCCCACATGACTTTTGGCGCTTCATCTCCTAGGGTTAGGTTTTTGGATGTCTATGGATTTTGGAATTTTTTATTATTGTAAAAATGCCTTCATATCCTCATTGTAACCTTCTGCATGTGAATGTGCACTGCCATCACATCTCTTCTCAGAGATAAGCCGCCACCATTCCAGCAAGCTTGTTTCCATTGCATTTTACATTTTAAACTTATTTCGTTATTGAATAGAAAACCAGTTTTAATGTATCTTTGTTATTTTGTGTGAAGAACCTGTTAATAATCTATATTCATTTCGTTCTTCTCATAAAATTTGGATCAACCTTGAAGGATAGGAAGTACAAATACCACGTGATTTTATGAAACAAAAGTTGAAATGATCAAGTCAGGATATGGCGAGATCAAATCTTAATTCATAGGACAGGTGTAAGATATGGAGGGTTTAGGTTTAGGTAGATCAAATCATAATATGATAACTCGTAAAACACCACTTACCAAGTCATACTCAATAGCTCCCCTATCGTTTTGATGGATAAATACAATCATAAAATTTCACTAAGATGAGCTGACCGTTTCAAATCTCCCTACGATTTCGGTGGCTAGGAGATCCCCAAGTCTCGTGTTTAAGTTGCTGAAAGGTAGGGATTTCAGTGGCTTAGAAACTATTTTGAAAAGACACTTAGCCATCGAAACCTATATTTTGAGTTTTTTGAAATAAAAACTAAATCAAATGTTTCCCAAAAATTATTACAAGCTTAAAATTCTTTAAAATGAGCCTTAAAATTTTAGAAATGTTCTTTCTAATAACAACCTAACACCTAATCAAATGAAATTGACTAATTTATTTGAGGAGATAATAGGCTAGCAAACCAGGAATTTCATCACGAAACCCACAAATAGATTATGAATCATCATATCCCCTATCATTATAGGTCACTAACATAGGATCCAATTGGGGATGACAGCTCCTGAGGAGGTGTCAAGAATCTTAGATCTTCAAATTTTGTAAATCAGTGCCTTATCCATGGGTTGATCCCAAAATATTATTCTGCAACTTGTACCACATTAAACTGAAAAAAGAAAGTTGAAATTGAAATTTTTTTGAAAGGGATGCTCAGGGAGCTGAGCTTATTCAAAGCTGCTACCTACCCTACTGCAATCACTTCTCATCTAGGTAATGGAAAAATACCAATGCATCCAATCCAAAAGTTGATCTAATAAATTTTTTCTTTCATTGTCTGTGATAAAAATCTAAAATAAGTCTGTTACTCATGCTTGAGAGTAATTTCCAGCCTGGTTTTTCCTATAGAAGATTTGATAAACCTGAACAATAGGAAAAATAGTGGAAATGGAAAAGGATCTTGTATTGAAGAATTTCTCCACATATGTATTTACATGATCAATATAGGCTTGGCCCATCCTTTGATTTTCAACTTCAAACAATTCAACATCATGACTTGATTTTCCACCTATGCCTTCTGTGTCCTCCAAATATTATTTACATGACTACAAATGCTCTGATGGGTTCTGAAATGATGCTTCTACTGAACTAGACAGTGGGGTATACTGTCTGATCATATCCATATCATAACAATTTGTTAATTCATTTGGAGTAAATGAAACTAGACTTTGAAAACACACATCATCCAAAATATCAACAATAGGGTCATAAAATGTTTCAGATAATAGTGGCATTTTCCCTACTGGTACTTCATGGTTTACAATGTGACTTTCAAATAAAAACTGACCAAGATTCCCTCTCAGAATTTGAAATGAATTAAAGCACAAAGGAAGTGAATCAAAATGGATCAGCTCGTCGTCACCTCTTTCAGGCTTCATGATTTTATCTGAGGTTTGACCTTCAAAAAGGCTCAAGGGCTACACCTCTGGATCAGATTTTGTATCTCCCTTATTTTCTTCATTCTTTCTATTCACAACCTATTTGTAATGTTCCCTTAATAGTGAGGAAAATTACAGGGCCAAACATTCTGCATTTCTTGGGAAATTTTCTTCTTTATCCTCCTTACAATCTGTTGGGTATGCAGAATCTGATTGTCATATGTGCATTGTGATAACTGGGCTTCTTCTTCCCATGAAGATAATACTGGCTTCTTTGAACAATCATATTCAATATCAACCATATAGTGACCATTTTGAAGTTCATATATGAGCATATTATCTATGTAGGGGAGGTCATCAAACATGCACATCATCTCTGAAGATTTTTCCACCACCACCTGATTTTGAACTTCCTCTTTGAATGTGTTGTGAATTGAGTACATGAAGAAATCCTTCAGTGGTTTAGGATAAAAAGGCTAGGATGCTAATTTCTTGGGGACATTTGTTCTTTTTCTTTCCAGAGTCGATGGTACATGAGGCTTTTGAAAAACAATTTCATCTTTCCTACTAATCTTATGCAGCATTTCGTTGATTGTGTTGGTCAGAATATCTAATTTCACTTTTGAAGATGTCATCCATTCATTTTTTGTTCTATCTTTTTCTTCAACCTCTAACTTTGACCTTCTTTTCAACAAGTTAGCTTCCACTTCAACCTCAATATTTTTCATTTATTCAAGTGTTGCAATGTCCCGTTCTCTTAATTGGAATGTCATCTTAGGATCAAAGGCATCGGGGTAATGCAAGTGAGTTGATCCTAGGGGTGGTCTTATATCAGTAGGTATTACATGATATACCTTATTGAATCTTGTTGAAATATGATGTACTATCTCACCTGGATTTCTTTTCAAGTGGTCATACTCTTCTAGGATAAGAAATATATTTTCCATGATCACCCATCGGTCAAGGAAAACTTGCAAGAACTGATGAAAATTTATGATGCTTTCATATGGAAGGTTTTTAAACCAATTTTTCACTTCACCTTGCAAAGACAGGGAAAACGTCCTGATATAGACATTGTCATCTTCAACCTCATAAAGGTCAAGGAAATCTTCAAATCTCTAGATGTGTTTTTCAGCAGTGATATTGATATTCTCACCATCAAACCTAGGAAGATTATTTATATAATTTGTAGGGAGGTCATGGAGGATAGAAGGAAAAACCAGAGGTTTGTATCTTTCTGGGACTTTCATAGGTATAGGAGGTAAAGCAAAGATCTTATAACAAGATGGAATTTTAACCTGTGAATATGGAATTTTTACATATGTATCAAAGATTTTTACATTTGTAGGAAATAAGGCTAGAGGCTTATGTCTATCAAGGCTTCCTATAGGAAATAAGACTTCCTATAAGATCTGGATTGCTTTGAATTGTTAGATGAGGCCTCTGTAATTTTTTTTCCTTGATCCTCCTTTGGTGTAGGTGAGGGAAAATATTCATACCTTGGTGTAACTGGATCTTCTTCTAGGGCTACTACTTGCTCTGCTACAACCTGGTCTTATTCATCCTCAAAGTTTGTATAGGGGAGATTGAGGATATTCTTGTCCACTGGAGATTCTTCTGCCTTATCTACATCCTTGCTAAAATCCAGTTTCTTCTTAGCTCTTTTAGACTTAGAATATGGAGAGGACTGATCAACTATGACTGGAGAGATGGATCTCCTCTTCCTCTTTCTACTTCTGGGAGTGGAAGAATTCCTTGAAGAAGACCCCTTTTTATCCTCTAGCTGTAAATCAGTCTGAAACTCATTCTAAAATAAGAAGTGACCCTGATCCTTGTTCCTTCTCTACAATAACTCATAAATCAAGAGCTTAATCAAACCATGATGGGATAATATTCCTGCAAACTTGCTTGGTTTAGCCTTTACCTGATGAGCCATCTTAGTTAAGCTTTTGTGGAGTTAATAAGGCAGGTTCAAGGGGCTCCTACCAATAAAGTGATTCATCAATTTGAAATGATAAATCATTACCCTATTATATCTACCCTCACAGGTTATGTAAACAAGAATTGACTTCAGCAGGTGCTTCCATTTCGCCTCCAGAAAATACATAGGAATATCTTTCTTCCATACTAAACACTTATGCTTTGGTTTCAAATAAGACCTAAATTCAACCTTCTTTGTAACAATGGTATTGAACCAGTTTTCTCCAGTCCTTGGAAGCTCTGTCACCTATGCTATGAGAGTTTCATCCACCAGGAACTCATCTTTGCCAATGAATGCCTTTCTGTCATAAAATGTGAGAGAAAAATATTCTTCCACCTTCTGATGAAATCTTTGAACTTGTTTACAAAATTCATAACAACCTGCATCCTTGAAGAGATGACACACCTCTTAGTGCAATTATAGGTAGCCAATATCATCAAGATCCTTCCTCAATATTGGTGCTCCTCTCTTCATTTGTTGGAATGCTTCTGTACCTACAATTGGAAATCTGGGCTTGGAGGGAGACCACTCAACACAAAATTAGGGAGGTGTGCTCATTTATGATAGAGGCAAGAAGTGGGGAAAATAAATTAAGGTGAGTCCCGATTTTGAGGGATGTGAGAGGGTAGTTAAGATTTGAAATGATAATGATCATTCGATAAACCTTGAAGGATAGGATGTACAAAGACCACATGATTTAATGAAACAAAAGTTGAAATGATCAAGTCAGGATACGCCAAGATTAGATCCTAATTCCTAGGACAGGTGTAAGATCCAAAGGGTTTAGGTTTAGGTAGATCAAATCATAATATGATAACTCGCAAAACACCACTTACCAAGTCACACTCAGCAACTCCCCTATCTTTTTGATGGATAAATACAATCATAACATTTCACTAATATAAGTTGACCATTTCAAATCTCCCTGCAATTTTGGTGGCTAGGAGAGACCCTAGTCTCACATTTAAGCCGCCAAAATCTAGGTCTTTCAGTGGCTTAGAAACCCTTTTGAAAAGACACTTAGCCACTGAAACCTGTATTTTGAGTTTTTTGAAATAAAACTAAATCAAATGTTTCCCAAAGTTTATTGCAAGCTTAAAACTCTTTAAAATGAGCCTTAAAATTTTAGAAATGTTCTTTCTAATAACAACCTAATGCCTAATCAAATGAAATTGACTAATTTATTTGAGGATATAATAGGCCAACAAACCGGGAATTTCATCACAAAACCCACAAATAGATTTTGAATCATCATATCCCCTATCGTTATAGGTCACTAACAAAGTGAAACAAACAACAATTGTTTCATCTAGCAATATAAAAAATCGTTTGACACAACACATGGAAAAAGAGATGGGAACATCAAGAAAAAGTATTGTATAAACATAGAATTTTTTTATTGCAAATAGATGTAAATGATGAACTTGCTTGTTGGACATTTATTTCTAGACAACCTTACAACGATAGACTTGCAGAAAATGTTAAATAGTTGGCACAAAAATGTTGGTTGACAGAATATCGTGTTTCACCACATACAAGGGATGTGTTGCGACGAAGAATAATAGGAAAACAATATGAAGAAGATCCAAAACATATATTTCCAATGACACAAGCATAATTTTTCAATAAGTTCAAAGATGAGCACAAGGAAATTAAAATTTCCATCAATACATTTTTGCAACAAAAACCATGGTTTGTTAGACCCATCACTATTCATGATACTTGTTGTTGTCGTTATCATGTGGAATTTGAGTTATATTACGAAAATTTTCTTGATTTTGGTAAAAATGTATGGCCAAGTTCACCTCCTTCTTCCACATTCTATGCTTTTATATATGAAATTATATGTGAAAAAGAAGGTGATGGATTATTTTACCAAAACAAATGTGTTGGTGGAAATAAATGTGATTGTTGTGGAAATATAAGTTTGTTTCACTCAAAGAATCCTATTGATATGAATAATCAATCATTTTATAATATAACAGTCAATTGGAAGAGATATAAATACATCAGTAGCATGGCTCCACATTCTTCAAATGTTATTTCCAAAAGGATTGATTTGAAAGTAAATAAAATCTGTGTGATAGATTTTTTGAAGAATTTTGAGGAAGACATTTATAAATACACCAAGTATTCACATAGAGCTTGATGGAAATACCTACAATTCAAACAATCTCATGAAGTCTTTCCAACAGGGATAATTTTTTCTATAGTTGATTTTGTAGAGAATTACACATTCACTACAAAAAAAATACAGAGTGAATATTATCATTCTGATCAAATCACTATATTTTTCCACGTGCTATATAGACATGCTCAACAACATCTTGATAACATATAAAGAAACAATGAAAATTGACATGTTATTAAAGGATATCACTTTTATATAAGTGATGATCGAGCACACAATACACATTATGTACAACATTGTTTTGATAAATTTTATGATTCATTGAAATAATGTGGGATCGGATTCAATTGACATTGGATATGGTCAGAGGATGTGCGGGTCAGTTCAAATATTCATGATCATTATATTGGTTGGGTCATCTCATAAGAAATCAAACATTACACATTGTTGGAATTGTTTTGATACTGGTCATGGAAAAGGAGAGTACGATGGTGCAGGGGAATGTGTAAAATGAGCACTTTGAAGGTATCAAATGAACCCTCATGCCAATCGATTTGAATCCATTGATCAAGTAGTTGAATGGTGCAAATTGGCGCTAATACAACAAAATAATCCATCAAGGGATGTGTTAATGTGTGTATATATACATGTTACACATGTACACATGATATTTGTATTCACATGCTCAAATTTATATGATCTTCAATCATTTTCTTGATAGATTTCAAGTTAACAAGTTTTTGTCTTGTGTAGGTTTTTTTGGCATGCTGGAATCCGATATGTAAGTATATCAATCCCATATGAAGTCGGTACAATAAACAAGACACAAAAAGTGCATTCAGTTAAAACAAAATGCTATGAAAATGTGTTTGCAATTGATAGAAGAAATGAATCTTGTTTTTGTTCAATTTGCATAGAGGACACAAAATCCATAGAGATTTGTGAAAATGAAAATGTTAAATATGTTAAATCTTGGAGACATACCAAATTTAATATAAAAGGGAAAATTCCACTTGGAAGATCAAAGGATATGGAATCAAATGAAATTATAGTGTCATTTGATGGTTATAGAGTTTCTGATCTTGTTAGAGAAGGTAGTTTTTATGTTTAAATATTTAAACAACTTGTAGATGTACTTGTAAGTTGGATATATAAAATTTATATATATATAGTAGATTCAAGTTTAATGGAGCATGCATGTGTGCTAATCTAACACAAACTACTTGTTGGAAGATATCGAATTATTTGCAAGAGATGTCTTTGTAGTGGTTGCACCTGTAGACAACACTGAAAACATGAAATATTATTTGATGCGATGCACAGAACAAAAGATGAGCTTATTAGAAGATTTTGATGATAATGGGTTTATATATGAAATGTGATCCCTCATATTGAAAGACTATTGTTTTCAAGAAGCCCATCAAATAGATAGTCATGTTCACTTTCAAGACTATCAATCAGATGTCATAAGTTGTCAATATAGTCATTTGGTATGTGCAACATGCATAAAGTTAATAGAAGTTTAATCAAGAAAAAAAACAAAAGCTAGAAAATGAAAATTGTCCAAAGTCGATCATGAACGAATATTGAAGATGGAATACCATTACGAATTCATTAAACAAGTGACATACATTCCATAATTTTATATTTTTCATTGAAAGTACACGTATTTATGAATATCTAGGACTATGGAATCATTTGGTTTAGTTTACTTTCATGGTCCATTCAAATAAGGAACTATATTTTTGATGAATAATAAAGTTTATCGAGCCTTATTTACAATTTGAGGGAAGAACCTATAGATTGTATAGGGAACCTAAAATGACCTATACTTTGAGCGATTATACTAAACCTACAAATTATCCATTGTATACACAAATCTTGTAATGCATCATCAATACTACATAAAGGATTTTCATTCAGTATTTCCAATGATTGAAATGCTTTTTCATATGAAGAAGATAACTTCATATCATAACTAGGACCCATTTCCATGTCATTATAAGGGACTATTGATTTCTTAGAAAAACCTTCACTAAATGTTGTACCTTTCATAAAATCATCCCCCTGTCTATTAATATCTCCAGGAATAATATCATTCTACAAATAACAAATAACACGATCTACTAAGGCTTGGTTTGTTTCATTTAGATTTTCAGTTTTTTAATTGAATTTGGAGTATATTGAGAATTTGGTAGTGTATGATTAACATCCACTTAAGAGGAAATTTGATTAGATTCAATTGACTGGTGAGATCCTGATGCAGACCCCCTATCCCTCCTTAGGGTTGCGCGACCTCCCGGTCAGGATCTTCTGGTTCGGGGCTGAAACAACTCTTCTAGTTCCAAGATGGAACCCTCCTTTTCAAATCCATAGGTCCTTCTCTATGATCACTTGTGTGACCAAGCGCTAGGCTCACATTCTCCACTCCTTGTGACTGTGGGCATGACCATGGACCTAGCCCAAAAGGCGCATTGTATTTCATGACCCCAGGCTTTCCAATATGATGAATCCTTGGCTCCTCCAAGTCTCAAATGTCGAAATCTTGATCAAATGAGATCCACAACTCAAATCTCCCTTGGATTGATGGCTACACTTTTTTTTCCATTTCGAGTTTCATGACTTCGTGCCTTACGAAGTTGTCCACTCCTCTTCCCGGTCACTGAAATCACAAAATATCCCCCCACTGCAAATCAACAACTCTAAGCCTTTGAAGATCTGACATCTCTGATCTTTTCGGGGTTCCACTAGTCAAGAGTCCCACACTATCGAACCTTGTACTCTAGGTTGCCAAAATTCCAAAATGTCAAAATCTTGAGGTGCTGGATCAACGACTCACAACACCCTCTAGATCTACAGTCATATCTCTTCCCCATCACTAACCTTCTCATAACTCCACTTGATCCAATGGATTGCAGTGTTTCATGACTCTCCTCGAGATTTCTCCACCGTCCATTCAGATCTTCGAGATCTCCCCTCCTGGACCTACACAGTGTTAAATCCTGCTCTCCTACCTCAAATCGGATAGTCCGCAAAATTCTTCACCGCGATCCAATGCTTGACGACGTTCTTCCTCCTAAGATTTTACTTGCTTCAAACTTAGAATATTTTTTAAGTCTTCGAAGGCTCAACCTCCGCTTCTTTCGGGGAATGGGTTATTGGATCTCAATAACACTTTCTGACGTGCTATGCCTCCTGAGATTTGTTTGGTTCAAACCTTTATTTCCCACGCACTCCTTGCGTCTGATGAATTTTGATAAGTCAGATCCACGGTACTTCTCGTAGAGAAATTCCTCCCGATTTCCTTACGTTCCTCTCTGGCTTGATGCACAACTTACAGAGCTTCAAATGAAGAAAAACAATTGAAACTGAAAACTAATAGTCATAGTTCCATTCTCCTCTGTGGAGATTCATTCACTTGTTCATGAAAATAGAAATAACAGAAAAATTGCAAATAACCTTCACACGCACGCATTTGGATCAATTTTTCCTTATGTTCTATTCACAAGTGTCAATATGGCTATAAAATACATTTGAATTACAATAACCCAAAAACTGAGATCTCCTACTAACTCGTAGTTCTCTCTTACAATAGATTTCTCTATGTATTGTCGCTCCCTCCCATCTGGGCATACAAACTTCTACTTAAATAAAAAAAAAACATTTCTAGGGTTTCCCCTGGCTACTTGACTACTCTAAAACTCATCCTATGCTATCTTAGTCCAGTCACACTCTAGATATGTAGTGGAAACTCCTGCTCTATTTGCTATTTTGAAAACATGCCTCAAAGGGTAAAATTCAACACTGGTTCAAGCATGCCTCCAAAGGTAAATTCCGGTGCTGAATTAAGGTGGATTTAAAATTCATCTACAACTACCAATGTTAAAGTTCTGGAAGAACTCTCACATGTTGAGTGGTCCTGCCTCTATGTTCTTGCCAATGATGCTCCTGCATCATACTCCCCTTAACAAAAATTCATGGACTCTTGTCCATGAGCTCCTCTACTAATTTTCCCTGCTTCTTGATAGTAGCTTCGGTTTCCCAACTAGAATCTTCGATTGGGTGTCCCTTCCATTTGACTAGATACTCAAAATAGGTTTTCCTTCTGGTCTTTTTTCCAATCCTTTGATCAACAATTTTGTCCATCTACGACTTTTCTGCCACATAAATCTGTTTCTCCCACTAAATTTTTCCTTGAGCTTCTGACCCTTCTGTGTCATGTTTCCTATACAAATACATGTTTGAAACATTGAATATGGGAGAAATGCCTACACCATCTGGCAGTTCAATCTCATAGGCATTTGCATCAAACTTCCTCAAGATCTTACAGGGTCCTATCTTTTTCATCTTCAACTTGTTGTATGTTCCCCTAGGGAATCTTTCCTTCCTAATATGTACTAAAACCTAATCTTCTACTTCAAATTGAAGTTCCCTACGATGTTGATCAGCTCTGTGCTTGTATTTCTTATTAGAACTCTCCAACAGTCTTTTGATTTTGCTATGGAGTCACTCCATCTCCGTAGAAAAAACCTTTGCTCCAATGCTCCTGATCTCACCCTATTCCAAGTCTCTTAGCTCATATACTCCCCTAGGTTGCATTCCATATAGTATTTGGAATGGGCTCCTTCCAGTTCTATTGTCTTGTGAGTCATTGTATGCAAATTCTGCTTGTGGCAGAATCTGATCCCACTAGTTATGATGTTCAGTAACTAGACTCCTTAATAAATTCCCCAAACTTCTATTTACAAATTCAGTCTACCCATCTATTTGAGGGTGATAAGCTGAGATGAAGGAAAAATTCATCCCCATCTTCTTCCACAACATCCTCCAAAAGTGACCAACAAATTTTGTGTCTCTGTCTGAGACAATTCTCTTGGGTAGGCCATGAAGTCTCACAACTTCTTTGAAAAATAGATTTGCAACATGCATTGCGTCACTGGTCTTCTGGCATGGGATGAAATGTGCCATATTTGAAAATCTATCCACCACCACAAATATGGAATCAAATCCTCTTTGTTTTCTTGGCAATCCCAACACAAAATCCATGCTTATTGCATCCCAAGGCCTCTCTGGTATTGGCAATGGTTGATACAACACAATGTTCTGCCTTTTCCCCTTAGCATGTTGAAATATTCTACATTTTTTCAACAATGTTATCACTTCTATTATCATACCTAGCCAAAAACACGAGTTTCTCAACTGTGCAAACGTTTTATCATGGCCGAAATGTCCAGCCAATCCTCCACTGTGTTTTTCCTTTAGAAGATTATCCCTTATTGAGCATTTTAGTATGTACAAATGATGTCCTCTGAACAATAGTCCTTCCTGAATCATGTATTGTGTCCACCGAATTCTATCTCTCAACATAGGATTAGCACATGCCTCATATGCCTCCTTGAAATTTACATCATCATGATACATGTCCTTGAGGTGTTCAAACCCAAGGTCTTCACCTGGAATTCCTACATGATCAAACATCTCCTACTTAATGAATCAACAACCTTGTTAGCATTCCCAGCAATATGTTTTATGACAAAAGTGAAATTTTTCATAAATTCAACCCATTTTCCATGCCTCTGATTCAGTTTTTCATGTCTGGTTATGAATTGCAAAGCTTGGTTATTGCTATACGAGACAAACTCTTGCGGGACAAGATAATGCCTCCATTTCTTCAAAGCTTGAATTATGGTGTAAAAATCCTTGTCATATGTGGAGTATTTCTTCTTAGTCTCATTCAACTTCTCTCTGAAATAGGCAACAGTTTTTTTTATCCTGACTCAAAACTGCTCCTATCACAACTCCACTTGCATCACATCTGACCTAAAATTTCTTTTCGAAATTCAGCAAGACCAGAATTGGTCATTCCGTTATCTTCTCCTTTAATATGTTGAAGGTCTTTTTGGCCTCCTCTGTCCATTTAAAAGACTTGTGTCACTTATTTATTGTATTCATCATGGGTGCACAAATCCCACTGAATTCTCTAATGAACTTCCTATAGAAGATTTCTAATCCATGGAAGCTCCTTACCTCGAAAATGCTTCTTGGTGACGACCACTCTCTGATTTCTTTCACCTTCTCTGGATCCATCTTCAATTTATTCGAAGATACCACGAAACCCAAATAAATGAGTTATGTCTTCATAAAAGAGGACTTCTTCAAATTGATCAGCAATGTCTCCTACTATAGCCTCCTCATTACTAGCGTTAGGTGCCTCAAATGGTCCTCTTTAGTGCTACTAAAGATGAGTATATCGTCCAAATATACAACCACAAACTTGCCAATGAAATCTTTCAGAATTTCATTCATTATCCTCATAAAAGTACTTGGGTCATTTGTTAAGCCAAATGGCATAACCAACCACTCGTATAGACCTTTGTTTGTCTTAAAGGCTATTTTCCATTCATCACCTTCTCTCATTCTAATCTGGTGATATCCACTTTTCAGATCTATCTTAGAAAAGAAGTTTTCTCCACTTAAGAAATCCATTAAATCATCCATTCTTGGTAAGGAAAATCTGTACCTGATGGTGATCTTGTTGAAGGCTCTCAATTCTGTGCACATTCTCCATCCTCCATCTTTCTTTGGGCTCAAAACAATCAGTATTGTGCATGGACTCAAGCTCTCTCTAACCAAACCTTTGTCTAGCAACTCTTGGACTTGGTCCTTCACTTATTCATTTTCTCGAGGTGTCAATTTGTACATTGCTTTGTTTGACAGGTTTGCTTCTGGTATCAAGTCGATATAATGACTGATACTCCTGATGGGTGGCAATGATTTTGGTAGATCATCCACCACTATATCAATAAAATTATCCAGCAACTCCTCAACTTCTTCAGGAAAATCATACATTGATGTACTCATAAGGATGACTCTGGGCTTCCTCACCACAACGAACTGCATCTCCTTTTCTTCCTTGACTTCTTTCAGGAGTTCCTTCCCACTCATGAGAAGTATGCTTGTGCTAGCTTCCTCCTTTACTCTCTTCTCCTCTATTGGCAGCAACATATGTGTCCTACCATTCTTTTCTAATGTATATGTGTTTTTACTCCCATCATGAATGAATTTTCTGTTAAACTTCCATGGTCTTCCCAACAGAATATGGCACACATCCATGGGAATTACATCACATAGGATTTCATCTTTATATCCTCCTATTTTAATTTCAACCAAACATTGTTTAGTGATGATTACCTAGTGTCCCTTTTCCAGCCATGAGACTTTGTATGGTTTTGGATGTCTAGCTGTCTTCAACTCCAATTTATCCACCATCTCTGTGGATACTAGTTTGTCAGTACTCCCACTGTCAATGATCACCTTGCACACTTTATCCTCAGTCTTGCAAGCTGTCCTGAAGAGATTGTTTCTCCGCACTGGCTTTTCAATTTTTGCCTCTGGTTTCAAGAGAACTTTTCTCAACATTAGGGATGCTCCATTCTTTGCTCCCTCTAGTTCAACATTTCTTTGTTGGGCTTATGAAATGTGAGCTTCTCCTCCTTCCTTTTTTTTTCTCGGGGCATTCCCAAGCCATGTGTCCTATCTTTCCACGGGCATAACATCTTACTCCTCCTCTACCTCTTCCTCTAAAAGAGTTTCTTCCACCACCCTGTCTTTCTCGAGAAATTCCTCCTCATTCTGAGTGATTCTGTGGTTTCTCACCATCGTTCTTAGACTGATTTTCTCTTTCATGGTTAAATCCCCTACTTTTGCTTGGGATCGATATTTTACCTCTTCCTCGTTGGTTCTACTTTTTGGATAGCTTCTCTTCTTTCTTAAGTGCAAACTGATAAGCATCTTCCATGGTTCTGATTGACATCATGCTGAGCTCATCCTGGATCTCATATCTCAAGCCATTTATATATCTGGTGACTTTCTCTTCATCTCTCTCCCATTGTCCAGTTCTGATGTTCAGCTGGTAGAACTCCTCGGTGTACTCCTTAACTGTCATCCCTTTTTGTCTCAGGTTCTACATTATTCTAAATAGATTTATCTGATAATCTTTGGGTATGAACTTAGCCTTCAACTTGTCTACCATTCTGTACCAACTCTTTATCATCTATTTGCCTTTGCTTCTTCTCTCAACCTGTAGTTCATCCCACCACAGTGTTGCATGTCCTTTTAACCTGTTGACTGCCTGCTTCACCTTCTTCTTGTTGGATCATGTTGTCATCGATGCCAATGGTTTGATTGATTGATGTCATTGATTGATGTCAAA
>ML813861.1:173981-186697 GCA_009831015.1 Picea engelmannii
TTATTATTATTATTATTATGAAAACTACTATTTATTTCACATTTTCTTGAATTAATATATTGAAAGTTCGAAAAGAAACCAAGGATGAACATAACCAGTTTAGTGTTGGACTGTCATTTCATTGTGAATTTTCAATTTTGAACATGGATTTTACTAGGTTTTGGATGGATAGGAGTCTATGCCCTTATTTCACATTTTCTTGAATGAATACATTAAAAGTTCGAAAAGAAACCAAGGATGAACATAGTGTTGGACTATCATTTCATTGTGAATTTTCAATTTTGAACAGAGATTTACTAAGTTTTGGATGGATAGGAATCTATGCCCTGTCAAAATAAGGGAGGATCCTAGATTGATTCGATGATCAATATTCTTAAATTTACAAAAGTATTGTTAAAGTCAATTGATTATCACTTTGATTTTCACTTGAATGGAATATAATAAAATCCATATCACCCAATGAAAAATTGGCAATTGTCAATCCTCACGACTGTCAAGTATTTATATCTACAACCCTTCAACCCTATAAACCCTATGCTGACACAATGAAACCTTCAAATTATAAAAATATCTACAAATAGAAGGGAAACTATAATGATGATATGTTTGACCATTCAACCATATTTGCAAATCAAACAAAATTGAAATTATAAGCTACTTGACTATACAATGATGTTTACAAATGAAATAAAATAAAACATTTTTAATGTCAACACACTATCATAGAACATAAATTGTCCTTTCACCATCATAAACAATATAAACCCTTTATCATAGAACATAAATTGTCAGGTTTCACCATCATAAAAATGAAAGTTCACATAGTTACACCACCAAATACATAGGTTCCACAAAAAAATTAGGCTAATAACAAAAAATAAGAGGCAATTAACATTTAACTCCAAAATTCTTGACTCTAAGCCATTGCTAAGATAGATCTCTTCATACCTACAAAAGAAAACATTTCTCGAATTTAAAATTTAAAAGTTTAAAATAAAATATATCTACAAATTTAAAATAAAATGTACACATAGCATTTTAGATAAATAAAACAATTTTTTATTAAAGATAAATTGACATGTACCAAAAGTGTTAAGTTTCATCTTCCAACATCCATGTGCTCCTTTTCCACCAAATAATGTAAACATCTGTAACAATAAAAAGTTCAAAACCAATAACCCATATTAGCATATATACTTTATTAGAATTTTTTTTAAAGATATTTAACTTTATTAAATAAGCAATGAGAAAGAATAACATACCCAACCGGAGTTCCATAGATCTAAGATTATTGCTCTCTTTTTATTATACCTTTTTGGCATATTTTTAAAACCAAACTTACATCATGAAGTTACAAAATTTCTAAAATAGTTACTCTCCATATTAATCCATTCTTTGCATAAATATTTCATTTTCTTTTATAACCAAATGCTCTTTCAACATTGCCTAAATGATCTAAACAATGTAAGATCATATCTAGCAAATTTTTAAAGGGAAAAATTGTGTTCTTGGTAACCAATTTTAATATTCAGAGTTAGATAATACCCTAAAAATAAATTCACTTGTGTATGCAGAAAGTCCACAAATCTCGATATTAAGCAATTCTTCCATTAAAATACTTGTCTCCTCTTTTGTCGTGGAATAAATGTTCTCATATAATCAAATGCCCTTTCAGATTAAAGGACTCACAAATATCCATATTAAGCCATTCTTCCAAGAAAATACTTATATCTAAGAAAGTTCACATATCTCTATATTAAAATCCATTCTTCTAAGAAAATACTTATCTCCTCTTTCTGTGGTGGAATAGATGTTCTCATATAATCTTTCATGTACATGCAGAAAACACAAATATGCACATATATTATGTCATTCTTCAAAATCCATTTAAATATTTCATCTTTATACATGGGATGTATTCATATTACTTATAATCAATTTCTCTTTGAAATATGCCTTCATCATGATATAAACATAAATGAGATCATCCAGGTACATAGCTTATTTGTAAATCTAAAAATTTTGGTTTTTGTGGTTAGTAAGAAATTAGTTAAGAGTTTGAAAATACCCCAAGAAGGAATTCACTTCGTTGTATGCAGAAAACAAAAATCTCCATATTACACCATTCTTGGACTAGAAGGCAAGGAATGCAATTGAAGAAAATTTAGAAACTTCTCCTTTTCTAATGTGGGATAGAGTCTGTTCTCAAATAATCAAATGCTCAAGTTCAAAATTAGGTCGGCATCATGATCTAAACATAAATAATATTGAATGTACCATTTTAGACGACGATAAGATTATATAGGAGTTCTATATATTTCAAAATGATTGATCAAAAAATTGAAAAGTTATATAGACACTAGTTGAGTAACCATTCTATGAATAGGAAAGGGTTAATTAAACATTTTATCAAACAAAAAATTGAAAAAAGTATAAAAAAGTATATTCAACACAAATAAGCTTGAACACTTATATATAAAAGGCCCAACATAAAAACAAACTAAAACTCACTAATGTGCAATGTACACACATTTAAGAACTATCATGAATAGACAGATCCTTCTCAGGTATGGATGCATCATCATCAATCCCAATCTTCCACACTCTCTTCTCCACATTCTCTTCAAGCAAACTCTCAGGCACTCTCTTCACCACATTGTCCTATAACACATTTCAAATTTGTACATTTGAAAATTAAATTTAAATGATTTTAACACATTAAATTGTAGTTTTAAACTTTGAAACGTGTAATACCTATGATGATCCAACCTCAATATCATTAACCACACAAGAGGATGGTATTCCCATGGTTGGTTGAGTCATGGTATTACCCACCATACCCTAAGATTCAATAAATTGTATATTGTTTAAGACATTTTCCTTTTAAATTAATAATTTAAATGACATTGCAATTTTCATATATAACTAAATTTGTTTTCAACATGTAATGATACTTGTGAACTCCCACCCTCTTCAAACTCTCCCAATGAAAATTGGGACAAACTTCCCAAGTAGTGGTAGACATAATAGGGCTCTGTGAACAACACAACTAAGAATTAAATAGGTTTCAATGTGTTCACATTAATACAAAAACATAAATTTCAAGTATGTTAGTTATTCAACGATTTGTAAAGACTGGACAACTAAGGCGCTCATATGTGGATATTAGAAAACACATACCTGATTCAACCCATCCAAATTTAAACTCGTTGAATCAAGTCCCCTATTTCCTATAGATTCATTTAACATATGACCAAACTGCAATTAATGACGATAACAACTCAGTTATTTCTAAAGATACAATGATATGTATCTAGATCTAGAACTACAAGAAAAATATCCTCAAATGCATGAAAAAATTACTAACTATAACACATACCACTCCGATGTTCAGTTCATCATTATGGATTAACACCTTCCAACCATTATGGATTTTTTTTTTCATAATCATGTATATCTTTTACTGACATGGAATCAATCTCCTCATCTATTTTGTAAACAAAATTGGCTCAAGAATTGGCTTCAACTCTCTAACTGTTCAAACCAACATCAACACTATAAAAAATTGATCCTAAATTTTCTCTGATTGCATTCCTAGCCTCCTTGCCAACATCTAATGTAGCTCACATCTCTGAATGTGAGGAAAATTCCCCTATTGGACGAGATATCAAAGGTCGTGGAGGCCTTTGCAATGCTTCATTTCTATATACCCATTTCCAACCATATATTTTTTCTTTACCTGCCCCATAATAACTAGATGATAGGATGGTATAATCAGGGTGCATGCCCATGAAAAATTTTTCATAAAAGAGTCTAGAAAAGTAATTTGGAACCTCATCATTACACAACAACTTCCTATATGCTTCAAAAAATCTATTATAAATATGTTCTGCTATGTTGGGGTGCTTAAAATATTTCACCTTCAACAACTTTCACTTTCGCCCCTCTTTTAAATTGAACATAGGAATTGCATCTTCTTTTGAAACTCTACTTTTTACTACTTCTCATTTATCATGGCCCATTACCTCCTACTTTCGTTTCCTCATCAAATTGATAAAACTATCAGTCGTTGGATCCATCTTTTGATATGCATTCATAAAGTTTTGCAATGAATTCAAAACAATATCCAAGATTTTCTTACTCTTTCGAGAGAGATCCAAGTACCTCAAATCATTTTGCAACCAATGTTTAATATCTGAGCATCGTTCGAGGGTCATTACTTCAGTATACCCTTCTAAGGAAGCTCATCACCAACATTTTAGGGATAGGTGGACGTAGGCATGTAATCTTATGTTTCTTGATAACGCTCCGTGAATCCACCTTCATCCTCTTCACCAACATTGGAATCTTCATGATAACTACTCTCTCTTTCATTATCTTTTCTCGCATTAAACTCGTCCTATACACATACACATTTGAAAATAATTACAACATTTAACATAAACAAAAAACATATATATATATATATATATATATATATATATAACATAAACATAAATACACACAAATATAATATAAAATAAAATAATTTACCAAACATGTTTTCTTGTCATGATGTATTCCTTACATTCTCCAGTGTTGGAGTATTAATGTGTAACTTATCTAAGAAAGTTGCATCCATAGAAATATTTTGAGTACATTCTCTGGGTGATCTATTCACTGACTAGATTGCGTTTGGTCACAAGTTTCCCCTCCCAAGCTTCCCTTCCTTACTGCGATATGGTCTTCGATGTCCTTAGAGTCTTAGTCAAAGAAGGGGTTCCTCTTCCTCCTTCATTGTATAGCCTAGAGTGTTTGTGAGGCATTTTTGGAGAATCTTGTCTTGACATCTCGTCTCGATAGATATCCTTTGAAAGTCCATGAATATGAAAGTTCATAAGTTATAGAAACAAAAAATGGAAATATGATTTTTAAAACAACTTGAAGGCATTTAAGAATTTATAAAAACTTCAAAGCATCAAAGATATATATTGAAAAAACTAACAACTATATATTTTTAGTATGATGCTATATATAATGAACATGAAAATATTTAAATATAAAAAAAATGTAACATGTAGAAGATAATCTATATCTATTTAAATTGTAGAAGGTAATTTATAATATAATATATGTGTAACATGTTAAAATTTAAGGGAGAAAAATACGACTAGCTAAAACATAAATATTTATTTTAATTTCTAAACATTAGCTACTTGTATGTTACGATCAACAAGACATTAAAACTTCTAATCCATAATTTGGTAGCATAAAAACAATAACGAACATAACATTTACTTAGCTAAAACAAGAAAGAATATTACCTGATATGTTGTTGTTATCGTCTTATATATATGCTTAGAAAAATATTTAAGGGATCATTGATCAAACCCTCAAGGTAGATCTCATCATGACCCTTAGAACAAATTTCCAAGAAGCAATTTTAGGGTAAAATATCAAAAGACTAACCAACAACATACACAGGTGGCACCAACAATAGAATAGGACAATGGTGACATACACAGGGTGGCATCAACAAGGATATGAGGAGGGAGACACCAACAACAACAAGAGGAGGACGACACCACAAAGGAGAACCTGAAACCCCAAACAACAATCGAGAAGAGACCTAGGACAAGATTGAAAATACCCATAGGGGTCAGTGGCAACAAGAGGCTGCAAAGGTAAGACCATGGTGGCCTAATACACCAAGACGAAATGTCCTAGAGGGGTTGCAACCACTCAATAATCTGAACAATAAGGAGCCATAGAAAACCTCATATCAGAACTCAACTTAGAAGAGAGTGTGTATGTAAAGAGTGAGGATAGGTCTCTTTTATAGTTTTTGTAGGTAAGTTAGGGATAACATATTATTCCTAACTTTAGGGTTAGGTTTTGAAGGATCGGATCCTGTCACTTAGAGGGGGGGTGAATCAGTGATACAATAATTATATAATTTTTTATTTTGTTAATGAAAACATAATTTTAACACAATATCTTATCATGGAACCCAATTGGGAAAACCGCCAACGCTTTTCTATTAACTACAAAATTTGTTTTAGATGTTACATAGAAGGAATATATTCTTCCTTTTCAATCAGCACCAATTGATCAGGATGCACCCACACCCTTTATTCACCATCACCAACTCGTAGGAGGCTTCGACCCCCTGTTTAGTCAGCTACAAATGACAAGGAAGCACCAACTCCCTCTACAGATACCAACCTGCCCTTGCACCATCCAACCACCCTTATTTTCTGAATCTGGAAAAATTTATGTATCAAGTCTTTACTGTATGTCTCTTTTCTTCTGTTATTTATATATCTTCTGATTCAGACTGCATAGACACTTTCTTCTCACCACTCTTTCTTGTTTATATATTCTTCAAAACAGCGTGAGTGTTATACACTATGTCCCTTTGTTTGGACCATCACACCTCTTCGTTTAACTTAACCATAATCACTATTTTATCATTTTCACCATGAAGGTTTTTCATAATTTGATCACGGTTATGGATCAATTTCATCCTTTTAACTTGATCCTGAATCTTTGCAATTATTTGCATAAACCAAGTTATGTAGAGGTGCTTCCTTCAAACCATTACATGTGACCGAGTGATACAAAACATGGGATTATCAACTTAGCGACATATTATATTCTTCCTTTTTAATCTCTTATTCCATATGACCAATGGAAATGACTAGACGCTAGGCCAAACGAGCGCTTGAGCACTTATCAAATCATGATCATGATTTAATACCCTGATGAGATGGATGACAATAGGGACTTAGGGACTTTGTCATTCGGGATTTCAACTTTTCAAATTTTCGAATCAGATCAAAGAGTTTATTTTGTAGAACTAGATCAATGGTCATATTTGATCCTTACACTCATCCTTTCATTGCTTAATTTGACAGCTAGGACTTAATAAAGAATTGAGATGGATGGACACCATTTACTTAAGCACTTTGACTATTTTACTTACGTTATCCTTCCACTGCATTTTGATCAACAGTTGAGAATGCACCCAAAGTTATCTTTAGATCGGACGACTCATGTCCACTTCGGGACTCTGGCATTCATGACTATGGGAAATAGGCCTTTTCTGGTGGTGAAAACTCACGATGTAAAAACTCCCGAAGTGACATAAACTTGCTGACATCACTTGATGACATGGTACGGGTTGAGTGGCAGCAACGTGTCACTCAGATTCGTGATTTACATGTACCTGATATGTCTATTTCATCTTGACACTTGTCACTATCTAATTGTGCCACATGTCCTTGTTAATGTAGACTACTGATGTAGATCTCCCGATGTAACACATATTCATCTCCTTGATCTAACGGTTATAATAGTATCCGAAGGGTATCTCAGATCGATGACTGGGAGTGACTTCAGAATTTTGGCTTTCAGGACTTTGGGTATTTTGATATATTGGCTTCACAATTCTTCTGAAGTGAGATTCCTGAAGCGTAACCTCCTCACATCTTTAGACCCAAAGTGAATGATGTTTGTTTGATCAAGATCTTAGATCGACGGCTCGATCTGTCTGTGATGTTGATTATCCTTGGTTTAAATCCAACAACCCTTCATCATTGCTTATCCTATCCTTCCACTTAATTTTATCCAACGACTGAGTGACCATCGACGGTCAATGTGGATTGTGGAACCACAACTTGTGAGTGGTTTAATTCATTACCAAAGCTCCACAATTTATCCATGCCATTGATCTATTCCTTGTGTATCCAACGATCATGAATTAATCCAACTTAATTTGTTTGTTTGTTGGATCAACCATAGTCATCGATATTTTATTTTATGAGATCTGATGATCTAGACCAATTGCAGGATTGGAACTAGCCAGTCATTTAATCCTCCTTTCTCTCTCTACAATTCATCCCTACCATTGATTTGGCTTATGTGTATCAACGGTCTTAATTTGATCTGATCGTTGACTATTCCAATAACGATCCTTCTGAGTTTCACCACACTATTTCTTCTGAGATTTGATCTTCATTCGTTAACCCTCTTGATCTTTTATCTTTGCATATCATCCAACTGTTTGTCATCAATCATTATATGCTAATTATTATACTATTGATATCAATGAAAATTCGTCATACCAACTTATCATCACATCAATGACATCGACTATTGACATCAATGAAAATACATAAATTAAAATATGTCCAACAATATCCCCCTTTTTCATTGATGGAAACATACCAACTTCATTCACAATCTCCCCCTATGATGATTCTTCTCTCCTATGAAGTTGTTTTCCCCCTTTGACATCAATGGAAAATTGTTGCTTCCCTTATTGTAAAGCTATGTTTTGACCAGAATATGAACTTGGGTAACTCCTCCTGCACTCATACTTTTCCTGTCATAATGAATGACTACTTCTGACTTTGATTGCTGACTCCCCCTGATTTGGTGTCAATTGATGCATTTTTATTTTATTTTTTATTTGAGAGATTTAGGTTGGAAGAAGGATTCCTCCCAATTTTTGCTTGAGATATTCAAATACATCTCTGCTTAAGGGTTTTACAAAAATATCTTCCACCTATTCTTGTGTTGGAACATATTCCAATTTAATGTTCTTATTTTCATCCTGATCTCTTAGATAGTGGTATTTTATGGGAATGTGTTTTGATTTTGAGTGTTGAACATGCTTCTTGGAGAAACTTATCATGCTTGTATTATCACAGTGGATAGTAGTAGGTTCTTAAAATACCATTTTTATGTATTGTAAGGTTTGTTTCATCCACTCCACTTGTGTGCAACATTTTGTTGCTGCAATATACTCAACTTCAGCTCTAGACGGAGAAATTGAGGATTGTTTCTTACTTATCCAAGCTACCAATGATTCTCCCAAAATGAATGCTCCTACACTTGTACTTTTTCTGTCATCTACACTACCTACCCAATCTACATCTGAATGGGCTTTTAAAGTGAATGAATCCTTGATAGGGTACCACAAACCAAGATCTATGGTTCCTTTCAAATACATGAAGATTCTTTTTACAGCTTGAACATGGCTCTCCTTTGGTGCTACTTGGAATCTAGCCACCATCCCAACTGCTTRCTTGACATCAAGTCTAGAAGTTKTTACATAGAGTAAACTCCCRATCATTKTTTTGTAGTGTTTTGGAGCTACAACTTTGGACTCACCATCCTTGCTTAGCTTGCATCCAACTTTCATAGGTGTACTAACAGGTTTTCAATCCTCTACCTAGAATCTCTTAAGCATATCTTTAACATACTKAGATTGATGTATAAAGGCTCYTCTTTTGGACTTTATTATTKKTAGTYCAAGAAAGAAATTCAGTTCACCAACCAAAGACATTTCAAATTCTTGCTACATCCTCCTAGCAAATTCCTTACTCATTTTTTCATCATCAYTGCCAAATATGATATCATCAACATATACTTCCACAATAATCATGTTATTACCAACAATTTTAYAATAAATATTGYTGTCTACTGATCCTCTTTTGAGGCCTTGTTTTTGTAAATAAGAATCTAKCCTTSMATACCATGCTYYRGGTGCTTGTTTTAGCCCATAGAGTGCTTTCTTTAATTTACAAAAATAGTCTCCTTTGTTAGTTAATTTGAATCCTTCTAGTTACTCAATATAGAATTCCTCTTGTAAGTTTCCATTGAAAAATGCTAACTTGAAATCCATTTGGTACACTTTAAATTTTCTTTAGCTGGAGAAAGCTAAGAACATCCTAATTGCCTCTAATCTAGCCATAGTTGCAAATGTTTCCTCATAGTCTACTCCTTCAACCTGAGCATACCCTTTACATAATAATCTGGCTTTGTTCTTGATTACTTTCCCATTCTCATTCATTTTATTTTTATACACCCATTTAGTTCCAATGACATTTTTATTTTTTGGTCTTGGAACTAGTTCCCAAGTTTGATTTTTTTCAATTTTGTCCAATTTTGTCCAATTCTTCATTCATAGCATTGACCCAGTTCTCATATTTACATGCCTCTTTGATTGAGTTGGGCTCAATTTGTGACAAAATTTCTATTTGTGTTTGATACAACAATTTTCTTATTGTGTGCACTCCATCACTCTTATTTCCAATAATCAATTCTTCAGGATGATTCTTTTGAGTTATTCTTGAGGGTGTTTTTGTGTCTCTTCTTCGATATTCTTCTCTTATATATTCTTCTTGAATATCTTATTCATCTTTACTAGTATCCATATCATCCTCTTCCCTTTCTTCTTTATTCTCTTCTACTTCTTCTGCTTGTGTACCAACTGACTCATCATCATCTTCATCTTCACTGTCAAGTATAGTTTATTGATTTTTGATCCTTATCATTTTTAGATCATCCACCTTGACATATGCACTCTCAACAATATTGTGTAATCTAATATTGTAGCATCTATATTCTTTCTTGTTAGAAGCATATCCAAGAAAAATACCTTCATTAGATCTAGCATTAAATTTTCTGAGATTCTCATCAAGCCTCTTGATGTATATCTTACTTCCAAAGACCTTGAAGTATTTTACCGATGGAGATATTCCAAACCATAGTTCATAAGGAGTCTTATTACTATTTATCATGAGATGACCTCTATTCAATATGTATAGTGATGTGCTTACAGCTTCCCTTCAATATCCATCAAACAATTTTGCATCATTGAGCATAGTCCTTGCATCCTCCTGAACTGTCTATTCTTTCTCTCTACAATCCCATTTTACTGAGGTTTTCTAGAAGTAGAGAATTGCCTCTTTATGCCATGGGTTTCGCAAAAGAGATCAAACTCTTTTGAAGTGATCTCCCCACCATTGTTTGATCTAAGACATTTGATTTTTGTCTCCTTTTCATTTTCAACAAGGGTTTTAAAGGATTTGGATTTGTTAAGTGCTTCTGATTTTTCTTTGAGAAAACATATCCATCCCATTATAGTAAAACCATCAATGAACAACATAAAGTAGGGCTCTCCTTGCAAACTCTTGGTCCTTGTAGGTCCAAAGAGGTTAGTGTGAACTAGATCTAAAGGTTTTGAGGTTGAGTATTCTTTTGCTTTGAACCTTATTCTAGTTTGCTTCCCTAGTTGACAGTGTCTACACATAGTATTTGAGGGCTTTATGATTTTTGGCAAGTTTCTTACTACACCAAGATTGTTGACTTTCACTACATTGTCAAAGTTAATATGCCCCAACCTTCTATGCCATAGCCAACTTTCATCTACTAGATTTATATGGCATTCCTCATTCAAAGTGTCATCTAGTATATATACATTTTCGGGAGTTCTAGGAGAAGTAACAACCAATTTTCCTGTGTCTTCTCTCCTAATCTCACATTTATGGGAATCAAAGATGAAAAAAGTGCCCTTGATCATAGATTTGGCTAACACTTAATATGCTAGGTTTTAATTTTTTAACAAGCAACACATTCTTAGCTTTTTCTTTTCCCAAACTTACAGTGCTTTTCCCAAGTATGTTACCTGAAGCATTGTCACCAAATGTAACTTTACCTTTTTGTTTCTTTATGTTCAAAAACGTGTCCTTGTTTCCTGTCATATATTTTGAGCACCCACTATCAACATACTAGAGATCCTATTTATCTTGGGCTTTTAAGGAAATAAGACATTCCTTCTTTGGTGTTTTTTCTTTCCAAAGCTTCTTTTGCTCTCTAATTAATCTTGGTCATTCTGAGACTTCCATTAATCTACAATCACTAGCCTTATGTCCATAGTTATGGCATCTGAAGAATTCTAGGTCCACTACTTGTAGAGGTACAAAGGAGTTATAGTTTCTTCTTCTAACTTGATTTACTTCTTGGTTATCATTACAGTTATAGTTCTTAACCCTCAAATGTTTCCTTCTATATGATCTACAATTCATAGCTTTGTGTCCAAAATTAGAGCATGAAAAGAAATAACCAAAGAATATGTGAGGATACATGTTTTGATAGAAATTCTTTGGTATTGTCTTATCTTGTTTCTTGATGGGTGGAAGTGGTCATCTGGAGTTCCGAACATTTATTGTCTTCTCTTCATTTTTCTTTTTGAATGTACTGAGGAGAGTATCTTCATAAGATTTTGAATCAACATGGATTTCTTTTTGAGAATAGGATATTCCATTTTTATTACCTGAATCCTTTTGTGTGGTAATAATATTATCTAATATTTTAGAGATATTTTCATATTTTGTTTGAATGAGTTTTGCATCAAGTTCTTTCCTCGGGTGAACTATTTATGCCTCCATTCTTTCACAGGTTATTTGTTTTTCTTTAAGAGATTTTTCTAGACTTTGTTCAATCCTATTTGCTTCTAGGATTTGGTTTTTTAGGTTTCTCATGACTTTCTCCATCTCCTTTTCCTTCTGTTCATGTTTTTCCTTTTCTTCAACTACAAAACTTTTCAGTTGTCTAAATCTGGTTTTGTATTTTCTTAATTCATCCAAGGCACTGAGAAGTTCTTCTTTCATATTAACTTCTGCTTCATCTTCTGACTCTTTCTCATGTTTAATTTCTTCTATCTCATTAGACTCTTCAATACCTAGAAAAAGGACTTCATCATCATTAGATTCATCACTATCACTGGACTCTGATGAACTGTTGTTTTCTTCTTTTGAGTAGAAATTATTTTTCCCTTTGTAAAATTTTTTCTTGTAGTTGGGTTGTTCCTTCTTCTTGTATTGTTTAGTTTTGTTTTCTTCATATTCAGGGTCCTCCTTGGGATAGGTACACTTGGATGAAAAATG
>ML813862.1:0-18990 GCA_009831015.1 Picea engelmannii
TATTGTCAGTGTATTGAATGTGAAGAACATGGGCATGGATATAAGTACCTTAGTTTGGCCAAGTGTCTCAGGGTAAAATGAAATAGATAATTTAAGTTGGTATACTAGAAATTTCCATGACATTCTCTATAATGTGCTCAGAAAATGTGAATCATGATAATAAATAGTATTAATAGGTAATCCAAACTATGACCAAATGTACCTAAAAATAAATCTCTCATTTCGGTGGATAAAGTGGTATTTGTTCAAGGAATAAATAGGTACATCTTGAAAAAATGATAGACCACAACAAATATGCAATCATGTTTGTGAAAGGTCATAGGAAACCGACTAAGAAAACCCATAGAAATTACCTCGAAGGATGTGAGTGAATGGGTAAAGTCTTGTAAATCCCTTATTTGTAATGGGAAATAATTCTAGTGCTACAAATGTAGTTATCATAGGAAAACAAAATATAGGAAAAATGTAGCTCTATGGTGAGACCAATGCTCTACTTTGGAATTTATATGGACACTTTGGCTAGTATGGATACTATAATATATTATGCCTCCTCTATTGTTATTCAATGTCCCACTCTAAATTATTTTCTCTCCTATGGAAACATACTCAATACAATAACAATGGAACCCCTTTCCTTTCCTAGAAGCCCAATATTCAACATACCATGATAAACACTTAGGGTTAGGGTTAGGGTGTTTGTATGCCTCAACCAACAATTAATGTTAGGTTTTTGTATCCTCTAGAATATTCGTGATATTATTCATGTTACTACTCCAAATGTGTGAGCTATGGAAGTTACTTTGGCATCCACTAAGTACCATGGTGGTCAATAGTATAGGTCAACATGCATGAGGCATAAATTTCACATACAAACTCTAATTGAGGTCATATTCACACTATTAGAAAGATTGCAAAGTGTAGAGCAATGTTTAGAGGATAGGATTTAGGATTGCAAATATATAAAATCAAAAATTATTATTTAAGGTGTCAAATGGGATTTGAAACTTTCTAGACTAAAAGTCACCAAAGTTGGACCTACCATAAGTTGGGTCCTACAAGATAATAACTCCAATTTTCCCACTTATAAAGAACCAAAATAGATGAAAAATTATGTAATGATCTATTTCAAATCATGCCTCCCCTTTTAGGGAGGATTTTGGTCCCCAAAATATTTCATTGAAGGAGGTGAGTAAATTTTTCCTCTACTTTCTCCCTATAGTACAATTTGGCCTTGCATTGATTTTTTCCTTTCAACCCACCATGTCAAAGTGAATACTACCTCCATCTAGTTATTGTGGACTTCTTCTATAAAATTTTATATTTTTCTAAAAGTACAAGATCTTGCATGGTGCTATGTATTTGATTGTATGTAAGGCTTGCTCGTTAGTTTCCTTTTCCAACATGGAAGGCTCATAGAATTTTAGATTTTCGATGTTCACTATTGAGTAAATGTTCATATATGAGGGTATACTTGGTCTGTAGGAATTATCACCCACCTTCTCAAATACTTTAAAATGAGCATACCATAGAGCCTTGATATTCCTACCAAGACCTTGTATCCTTTCTTTCTTTATATAGAACCAAAATCTATATATTGCCTTGAATGTTTTCATAATTCTATGTTGATCATGTTGGATATTATACTTTTCATGTAGTTTCTTCAATGTATATTATTCTTACAAATGTATGTATTTGATCATATTAATGAATTTTATAGCATTTAATGCTTCTCTTGTGGTATGTTCTTTCACTCCTTCTTGTTATGCATATAGAACATCTAAGGGAGAAGGTATATAATACCCAGATAAAGTTTCAAAGGGGGATTTGCTGGTAGAAGTGTGGACTAAAATAATATAGGAGTGTTGAATTTAAGTAAAATTTCCATCTTGGGTCTTTAGATGCTTCTAATTCTAACTCGTCAAAAGATAAACCAACGTCCTACTCAGTACTTCAATATTACCATATATAGGTGAATGGAAGGATATGGATCTTTTCAACTGATTCTCTATATTCTCCCAAAATGCAATGCAAATGGCATTTTTAAATACAATATATCTATCTAAGATGATGCTCCTTGGTATCCCAAAGTGAACCTATATCTTTTAAAAGAACATGTTTTCTACATCTTAACCTTTTATTGTCTATTTTCAAGGCCTAAGAATACACATCTTGCTAAACTTGTCAACCATCGCAAAAAAATAGTCATGTAGTTTCCTTGTTCTTGGAAAACCACTAAAGAACTACATAGAGATTCTCTCCTAAGGTATAGTAGATATAAATAGGGGATGATATAAACCTTACTTTTTGATATAGATCTTCTGGTACAACAAAGTATGCATTCTGTAATAAAAGAACCTACATTTTCCTACATTATAGGCTAATACAAAAACTACAATTCATAATTAAAATAAACCTACATTGTTCATTATATTTCACATCGAAAATTTTATTGCCATCACATCACATCGAGAAAATAAAACAATCACACACATTTCCACTTACACTATAACCAAAAAAAATTAATCATAAACGTTTCCACTTAAACTAAAAATTAATCATAAATGTTTCCACTTACACTAGACTTTCGTAACAATATATATATTTTTAGTAGTTCTGTTAATTTTTACGGGCTATCCAATCCCTCTGAAGTCGGGACCTTACAATTTCCTATGACTCCTTATGTCTCACCATACGATATACAAATTATATACACCATGTAAGGGCTTATGTGGATGTTAGACGTATATTTAGATAAAATTTAAGAATGTTGAAAGCCATTCAAGTGCCTTAGTAAGGTTGAGCCGAGGTGGACGAGGGGATGGGCCTAGTTCGAATCCCTGGTGACGCCGGTTAGGGCTGGGGGTGATGGATGGGGTTGAGTCATTCAATCTAGGCAGGTAGTGGAAGTTGAGATGGTTTTGGCAGAGTGTAGGTAGGAGTATAGGATTACAAAGTAGGTTCAGTTTTCCGGTACAGGGGATGCCCGAATACATATTTTCTAGGGATTATGGCAACAACTATACATGGTTCAGAGGATGTACTGGGCGATAACCTATGGTTGACTCAGAAGGGAATGCACAAATTAGATGATGTCTATAGGGAGGAATTAATCTTGTATCACAAAAAGTTAATACAGGATGTTGCTACGGTTGACAAAGTGGAGGCGTGTACTAGGTTGGGTACAGGTGTAGAAGTGTTGTGCAGTTCGAGGGATTTGAGATCCATAGTGATCATCGACAAATTGTTGTCTCGGGAAGTAGGTAGGGGTAGAGGTTTTAATGACATTTCCAAGCACCATTCTTCATTTTTTTCCCAGAAGGAGGGAATAGGGGAAGAGGTTGTGGATGAGTGTCTAAGCACCGAGGAAGCGATTCAGGGGGCAAAAAAACCTACATTGTTGTCTGGTGCATTGAAGAAGATTATTTACGGGAGCGAAGGGAGAGTCTAGGGGGTGCCAAAAGTGTCACTGGACTTTGCAACAGGGGAAAAGTCCATTGCAGGAATCAATAGGCATCTACGTGGTGTTGAGGGAGGTGGGTTTTGTGTCAATTTAGAGGAGGGAGATAAGAAGAAGGAAGGGAATCTTCTCAGGAGCAGAGTGGATGAAGCTAACCATGCTATTTGGAAAGCATCTAAGGAAAAGAAAGGAAAGTTTAGGGTCACCCTTGGCCGCAACATAGGTATGGAGGCAGCTGGTTGTTTTTCTGTGAGGGGGCTTGTGGGTAGGTTCGGTTATGGGGCTTTGGGTGCCATGGATATCCATGAGTGGGTGGAGGAGATTTTGATCCCGATGTTGGGTAACTCGTTGGAGGTATATGTGCTAATCAAATACTAGTTTTTATTTCTATTCAAATCAGTGGGGGATGCAGAGCTGGTTTTGCAGAGGACTTGGGTGGTGAAGTCGGGTAGCCTGATGTTAAATCATTGGCACATCACCTTCAATCCGATAGAGGAACATTTCAGATATAGACATTAGGAACATTTCAGATATAGACATTTGTGGGTGCTACAACTAGGATGTACATTAGTGTTATGGAATTTGGAGGCCTTTAGAGAAATCGAAAATGATCTTGGGAAATTCTTACATGTGGACCCTAAGGTGTTGGATGGGTTAGACAAGAGGATGGGTAGAATCTTAGTGGAAATGGATCTAATCGATGGCCTCTCTATGGATTTATATATCGACTAGTGTGGATTTACTTTCCAACAACGTCTATATTACTTAGGGTTTCCTTTCAAATGTGTTGTCTACAAAGGGACGTGACACCTAAGGCACTGGTGCTTGAGGTATTTTGTAGAAG
The DNA here is from genome assembly GCA_009831015.1 of Picea engelmannii. Classification (NCBI taxonomy): domain Eukaryota; kingdom Viridiplantae; phylum Streptophyta; class Pinopsida; order Pinales; family Pinaceae; genus Picea; species Picea engelmannii. The sequence continues at coordinate 4,302 of ML813862.1, forward strand.
TACCTACGTTAGGTAAAGATGAAGGAAGCTGAATATTAAGGGAAGACCAAAAATGATGAAGAGTGGAGTGAATTCTTATCTTCCCCATCATTGGATGAAATTTTGGATTCTAGTAAGTTAATTAATCACGACCTTAGTTTATCTTTGATTTTATCTGTTTTTGATGATTCTAGAAGTAAGGGGTTAGTAAAGGTGAATGTGATGGATGAGTTTGTAATTAAGGGGGAAGTAGGGGGTGTTGTCAGAATGGGTGCAAATGAAAGGGATTGTTGTAGGGAGGGGTTATTGTATGGGTCTTTTGAGGAGTCTCTTGCTATCGAGAAGGTTGTGTTTGGGGTAGGAGGGGGGCATCCTGAAGTGGAGGGTTTTTTTGGTTTGACTTTAAAGAATGCAGGTGACTTGAGGGAGCGACATGAGGAGGGGGTTACTCTAAGCAGTGGAGGTGATTTGATTCCTCATCGTAGCTATTGATTGGACTCTTTGAGGAGAGGGTTGCATTGTGTCATGTTTGTGTGGAAGTATGGCAGGACGAGCGGAGCCGACTTGCAGAGGTGGGGGATGGAATGGGGGATAAACATGTTTTTTCCTAAGTGGTTTTACTCTAGTGATGATAGGGTTCTCACAAGCGAAGGAAGTAGTGTCTGCAGTCCAATTTCTGTGAGTGTCTCTACTGATTTTACTCAGCAAGTGGCACAAGAGGATGGTTGTAGCAAGGATGGGGTTTCATCATTTGGTTTTTTAAACTTGGCAGGCCAAAAAAATTCACATGTTTTTTCAGAACTGGAGGAGTCCTTAATAAATTTGATCCCATCTTATAGGGATGTTATCTCTCAGATACCATTGCAGTTTTATGATGGGGGGGACCCTCTATGAAAACCTATAGAAAGGTTTGGGAAGAAGGATTTTTGTAATAGGGAAACTTATAGGGGCCCAGGGGTTGAGAATACATTGTTAAAAGGGGTTTTCTTGGCGGATTAGAAAAAGACTTTTATCCCCTTAAAATGCGTAGTGCGAGGAAGCTAGTGAAAGAGAAGGAGGTTTTAAAGGTTCATAGTGTTGTGGTGCTTGATGGTCCGAGGGCGCTTGGGGCTCAGAAATATCTATCCAGGGTTAAAAAATGATAGTGGAAACCCTAAATGTTATGGTAGTGGGGGGTTCTGTTAAGTATTTAACCCTCAAAAGGTTTATAGAGAAGGTAAAACCTGATGTAATTTTTATACAGGAAACTATGGTAAGTGAAGAAAAAGCGATATTTTTTTTTGCTAAACTACTCCCTAACTGGTTAATCTGTGGGGTGGACTCAATTGGACTTTCTTGTGGGCTTCTTTCGGCATGGAATCTGCAAAAAGATGATTTCTATGCTTATGTGACTTCTGCAGGGATCTTGTTGGAAGGTATAGTTAAATAGCTATATCAAATATTGAAGCTACTTAATTGTTATGGTCCTTACTCAAATAGAGTGACGTCATGTAGGGAAGTGTGGGGGGAGAATGCTAGAGTGTACCCACTTCAAATCTATTTCTCCCAGTTGGTACAAGAAGGGGGGATGGTTGATGTTCAACCCGTAAAATTGTTACCTACTTGGAGGAATTTGAGAAGGGGCCGAGACTACATAGAAAAAAGACTAGACATGTACATGGTAGATGAGAAGTTAGTGGATTCAGTGTTGAGATACAAAACTTGGGTGTGTAATGCAAAGATCTCAGACCACATGTAAGGGATCCTTCATATGGAAACAATTAAAGACGATGTACAATATCCTTTCAAGTTTAATTTTGTTTGGCTTGTTGATCCCGAGATTGTGGACTTAGTTAGATCTAGTTGGAATGGCTTTCTAGGAACAAATATTTTAAATCTGATGGACTGTTTAGTAAAAAAGATCAAGTTATTGAAGATGTTTTATGATTTTTGGGGAAAGGAAGAAAAAGGTTGTAGCCAAGGAATAATTGTTATGTAGCTTTAATTTTACTTGGATACTTTATACTTTGAGTTCACGGGGGGATTTGTGGAGGAGGATGATAAGGAACTAGTTATGGAAAAAGAAAAAAATGAAATTGTTTCTCTTAAGACAGGAGGAGGAAACCTAGAGGCATAAGAGAAGAATCAAATGGCTGGCCTCTGGTGATTGGAACAACAAGTTATTCCATGCCTATGCATGTTCTAGAAAATAGATTGATGCCATTTGGGATATTACCAAGCAGGATGGAATAGTAATATCTAATACTCATGATTTACATAAAGAAGTTGTGGACTACTTTTAGACTGTTTTCAGGTCATAAGATAATATTGCTATCTTTTATCAACTTGCTATTTTAAAAAACTATCTGAGGATGTTTTCCAAGGAAGAAGGCTTTAGATTGGCCAAGCCATTTACTTTAGAATAATTATTGAAAAATCTCAAAGGTTTTAAGGCGTCAAAGAGTCATGGGCCAGATGGTTGGACTATCGATTATTTTTTGTTTTTCTTTGATATTCTCGGTATTCATTTATTAGAAATGGTGGAAGAGTCTAGGAGGAAAGGAAGAGTTTCTCCTGCATTAAATGGTACCTTTATTGCACTCATTCCTATGATAATCTAGATTCATTTGGAGGTTTTAGACCAATTTCCTTATGTATTCTAGTTTATAAGATCATTTCAAAAATTATTGCTGCTAGGATTAAATCTTCTCTTTCTGTTGGAATCTCAAAGGAGCAATTTGGATTCCTTGAAGGAAGATAAATTACTCATGCTATAAGAGCTGCTTAGGAGGTGCTACACAATATAAAGGTAAAAAACATAAAGGCACTGGTTTTAAAGTTGTATATGATAAAGGCATATGATAGAGTGGACTGGGGTTTCCTAAGGCTTGTCTTATTATAGGTGGGTATGCGTCTAGAAGCTACCGATTAGATCTTAGGGTGTATTTCATCTGCAAATTTTGTTTTTTTTATCAATGGAAAGCCTTCCAGTTTCTTTAAGAGTAGAAGGGGTTTAAGGCAAGGATTCCCTTTATCCCCTTTAATTTTCTCCTTATTATAGAGGGGTTAAGCAGAGCTATTCAGGAGCAGGTAAGGGCAAAGAACATTGAAGGTATTCATGTGGCTAGAGGATTATTCATTACACACATGATGTTTGTGGATGATGTTATTCTATTTGGGAATGGAAACTTTGATGAGTGGGAAGTTTTTAAGGAGGTTTTGGAGATTTTTTGTAAAGCGGCACAGATGGTCTTTAGTACACAGAAGCCATTCTTTTAAGAAGATGGGTGGGAAGTTGTTGAACTAGAATTGATAAAAGAGATCTTGGCTTATGATACAAAACCCGTTGAAGAAGGTTTTAAGTACTTGAATTTCTTCTTAAAACCAAATGGTTACTCTAGTTTGGATTGGAATTGGATGGAGAAAAAACTTGATAAAATAATTTTGAATTGGAGTCAGAGATAGCTCTCTTTAGGGGGAAGAGTGATTCTTGTTAAAGTTGTTCTTGAAAGCATTTCTGTTTATTGGATTTCCATGGAAAAGATCCCAAAAAGTGTCTTAAGCAGTATTAGAAAGAGGATGTTTAGCTTCTTGTGGACGGGTAAAAAAGTGGTTGAAGGTATGCATTTGGCAAGCTAGAAAAAGCTTGCAAAACCCAAAAAGTCTGGTGGGTGGGGTTTAAAAAATATCTTTTCTTTTGGGAAATACTTGGGAATAAAAATTCCGTGGCGATGTATTATGGTGCCTGGTCTTTGGCATGAGGTGATGATTAAAAAATATATCAAGAAGAAATCAGTGGAGGAATGGTTCAGACAAGTTAGGATTTCTTGGTCAGGTACATCAAACTTTTGGAGAGCATTCACTTCTTATTTATCAATTATAAAAAATTGGTTGGTTTGGAAGCCTGGGAATGGGAGGGCTATTAGAACTGGTATTGATCCTTTGGTGGGTTCACATACATATTATATATTGTCAAGGAATCTTATCTTGAAATTGAAGACCCAAGGGATTGAATTCGTAGCACAAGTTGGGACTAGTGAGGTGGAGGATATAACGTATACAAGATGGAAAAAGCCTGAGTCACTAGGGCTGGAAGGAGATCAAAAAGAGGAACGGAATAATTTTTTTAAGGGATTACTTGGCTCAGGTTTTGTACTAAATAATTCCAAAGATACCTTATTTTGGTCTTGGGACACAAAAAGGGGACAAGTCAAGGCTAATCTTGCTTACCAAGTTCAAATGTTGGAGATGAGGGAAGTTGAACCTTGTTTTTGGTATAATGAACTATGGAAATGTCAGTTACCCTTAAAAGTTAAATTGCGTGTTTGGCTAATGCTGGAGCAGAGAATTGTTACCTGGGAAAATTTAAACAAAAGAGGTTTTAATGGACCGAGCAGGTGTGCCTTGTGGGGATTAGTGAGGAAACAATGTTTCACCTTTTTGTGGAGTGCAGGTTCATCAATGATATATGGCAAACAATATCAAAGGATTTAAATTTGGTGATTCCTTGGGAAGGAGTTCAGATTGTAGATTGTTTTCAAAATTGGTTAAAAAGGAAGGAAAATGGGAATGAAATAGCTTGTTTCATCTATTGGGAGGTGTGGAAACACAGAAATTTGGTCATCTTTGAAGATTTACCTCCTAACTTGGTCATAGTTAGCAATTGTATTTTACAGGACTTGGGTGCATTAAAAGTCACATAGTGTGATAAGACAAGAAGGATAGACATACCACCCTTTCTGGATTGGAATTTGGCTGTGGGGTTTTTTTATGGAGACTCACAAGATAAAGGTTTAAATTGTGGGTCGGGTGCACTTTTAAAATGTCCAGTGTTGGGTAGTTATAGATTAAAAATGAATTGTGATAGAGGTACCAATACAAGGGTTGAACTCCTAGATTTATGGTGTTTACTATTTTTTGCAAGATATAAAAAGGTTACAAGTTTATATCTCGTTGGATATTCCAAGATTATTATCGATTGGTTTGCTAATGATGGTTAGAAATCTGAGCGAGAGTTTTCTTCACCTTGAAGCTCAACATATTTACCCAGAGTACAACCAGGTTGCTGACCAACTTTCAAAGGATCTGTGAATGGAAGAAGATGCTATTTTTTTTGCAAAGGTTCCAGAAGGACAAGTAGAGATTTTTGAAAGATTAGCAGTAAATCATTAGAGTCCTCATGCACAAAAGATTTTGGGATGATGTTTACTTTGACTTAAAGTTTTTTTTATGGTAATATGTATTATGATATGGAATCCAATGGATTGTACAATGATAGAAGACAGTTTACTGTTTTTTTAATATGATCAGATCTCTTGACGGTATAGAAGTACATATAAGACTTGGATTGTTGTGAAGATCATTATAAAAGATATTTTATATTTATTAATATAAGTCATTTTTATTTTTGAAAAAAAGTTGATCCAAGGTATCATGGAGGTTTATCGAAATCAAGAAAGTTCTTGTTGATTTAAGTTTTTGGAATCTGGTGATTTATGTTTTTGGATTCTGCTGCAGAGGGAAAAAAACGTAGAATAGTTAAACTACACTTATACTTAAATGAAATGAAGGGGTTAAACAAACGTAATAATTGACGATATTTGAATGGAAGGTTTGACCACTAAAATCAAGATCGAGTGTGTTAACTTTAACTCGAGTGATATGTTTCGGTTGTGGCTGTTGATTTTATGGAGGACCGAAAAAAGGTGGTGCGGTGTTAATTTATATGTAGGTTTTGAAAAAAAGGTGGTGAGGTGTTAATTTATATGTAGGTTTTGAAAAAGATTGTATCGAAGTTTATTGAGATGCTTATCAATATGTATTAAAGGATCCTAAGAAGAGCGTTGGTACATAGGTTTGATAGTGGCTTTTAACTCCGAGTTTCTTTAGATCATTATTTTTTAGTTGTTGTAATTTATTGCAATTTTAATCATTAAACCTTAGTGCAATTTTAATCATTAAACCGCTTTATCTTTAGTCCAAAAGATATGCAATTGTTTGTTTTGAGGATGAGGTTTGGAAAAGGTATGTATCATTTTGTAATTTTTTTCCATAGTATTTTTTTCTGTCATTATTGTTTTGCTGTAATTTAGTGCAATTTTAATCATTAAACCACTTCATGTTTAGTCCAAAGATACGCAATTGTTTTGAGGATGAGGTTGGGAAAGGTATGTTATTATTTTGTAATTTTTTTTTTTATATTAATAAACATGTATTAATATAAAATTATTATTAAATTCATATTTTTATGTATTGGTGAATTTATTTTTTCATTTTATAATAAATTTTTATTCATATAAAAATAATGTTGAATTTATATTTGTGGGATAATAAATTTAACCTTTTTCATTTTATGTTATCAATAGCAAAGAATAGGTGGAATTTTCATTCATATAAAAATAATGTTGAATTTATATTTGTGAGATAATAAATTTAACCTTTTTCATTTTATGTTATCAATAGCAAAGAATAGGTGGATGAGTAAGCTTAGGGAATGGAAGAGATTTAGAAGGTCTTAGGGATTTTTGTGAGATTTTTCTATTATAAATTTAGGGAATCTTCATAAAAATATGCTTATGATGACATGTGTCATAGATCATGAATTATACACTTAATCTAATTTTATGGAAAAATAAAACCTTAGACATGATTGAATTTTGTCAAGAAATTCCATTTTGGAGGATACATGGCCTTGGACCATGTTAATGAATTGAAATTTGTAGGTAATATGGTTATCCTATAGTTCCAACAAGATCTCCCATCATATGTAGAATATTGATGGTTTAAGTACTAGAATTTTATTAATGGTTTGAATATGATGGGAGTTGAAAGGATTTGACTCCATGTGATAGAATCCAATTTTGAATCTTTATTATGCATCTTTATGTTTGGCCCTCTATAGGAGAATGGTAGAATGTGAAAGAAAAGTAGAGACTATATTAGTTAGATTTGAGATTGTAATATGGTATGAGATATTTTTCCATTGTTTGAATAAAATATAGCAAATGCTTGTATATATTTACAATAGAGTTTGTGGTTGTTGTTAGTTTCCAAATCTAGGATTTGTGAGTCAGGTTAATATCAATCCTATCTTTAGATGGATTGACGGTTTCCTAGATATATCTTACGATGTTATTGACATAAATAAAGAATTTAAATGCATGGTTGGATGTATTAAACATGTAGTGGCAATTAAAAAAAAAAAAAAAACACGTGATATATTCTTATATGTGTCTAAGTTGGATATAAATGGATGATTTGAAGTGCATGGTTTAATATATTAAACATGTAGTGGTCTTATTATTTTCTTTTCACATTAATCTATTTTCTCACCATGAAGGTTATAAGTGAGAATGAGATGGTTGAAATCTTTCCATCATAAATTCATGAATTAAGAATTGTGTTAGAAAGAAAGAACATTCATGAGTGATATTTGAACTTAGATGGGGAGGACAATTTTTCTCTTCTCAACCATCGAAGTAGACCTAATTCACATATAATGGTCTTTTTATATAAAATAGTTCAAAATTATGGATGAAGGTTTTAGTGCTATGTTTATAAATGTCTATTTAAAAACTTTAGGTAGATTATTATTATTATTAAGCTTGATAATGAGTTTTAATCCCTCATTTTTCCATGACATAGTTGTTTTTTAAGTTAACTCGAACTATTTTTAACTATTGAACATATTTAATTTGTTTGAATGTGCTTTAATTATATTCTAGGTAATGGTGCCATTTCTTTCTAGATTACTTTGCAATAGCCTTGGTTACTTTAGCATATATATATTATTTTTCCATGAAGACTTTTATTTTGGTTTTATTTTTTATATGGATATTTATTATCAATTTTTTTTTTTTGTCTATTTTTTAAATACATTAATTATATTGTAGGTAATGTTCTCGTTTTTTTTTTTAAAATACATTAATTATATTGTAGGTAATGTTCTTATTTTTCTCTAAATTACCTTGTAATAACTTTGTACCTTCTTTATAATTATTTTGTTTTTAGTAAAGATTTTTATTTTAGTTTTAATTTTTATATTGATTTTTTTCTTTTTGTTTAAAAATTTTAATTTTTTTTTGTTTTTAAGTAAGGATTTCTATTTTAGTTTTAATTTTTATATTGATTTTTATTTTTATTTTTTAAATTTTAATCTTTCTCCCTTTTTATAATTTTTTGTTTTTAGTAAAAATTTATATTTTAGCTTTAATTTTTATATTGAATTTCTTTTTTTGGTTTGCCCAACATTATTTTGATTGAAAATACATTAAATATATTAAAGTGTTGGTCTCATTTCTCTACTTTACCTACTTTACCTTGCAATCACTTTAGTCCCTTTCCATATATTTTTTTTTCATGTAGACTTATATTTTGGTTTTTTTTTTTTATATCAAATTTTCTTATCATGTACTATTTTGGTTTTACTTTTCATATTGATTGTTCTTATCATTTTTTGGTTGGGTCCATGACAATAATCCATGACAACTACTTTATCATGTATTCTTATTTGATAAATTTTCACGTCAATTTATTAAATTGAAATTTTTCTACAGACTTTTCATGTCAATTTCTTAAATTGCTATTTTTCTACCAATTTGTTTACCATGTATTCTTATTTGATAACTTTTCACGTTAATTCATTAAATTGTAGTTTTTCTATAGACTTTTCACGCCAATTTCTTAAATTTCTTAAATTGTAATTTTTCTATAGACTTTTCACGTCAATTTCTTAAATTGCTAGTTTTCTACTAATTTGTTTTATATAAATTAATGAAAGTCAATTTCTTAAATTGCTATTTTTCTACCAATTGGTTAAAATGACACAAGATAATAATAAATATTCAATAAAAAATAGATATTCAAATTTTCCTTTTATTTTTCATTTACATTTGAAATAATTTTTTTTAACAATATTTAATTATTCATATTCCATTTTTCAAATAGATATTCAAATTTTCTTTTTATTTTTCATTTACATTTGAAATAATTTTTTTTAACAATATTTAATTATTCATATTCCATTTTTCTATCAATAATGTAACTACTTTATCATTTTATAAATAAATAAAACACTAATAAATAAACAAATAAAAAGAATGAAAAATAATGAGAAATTAAACTTATCTAACATTCAAGGTTTGAAATATTCTCTTATTTTTATTTTTATAAATAAAAAAATTGAAAGAAATAAAAATAATGCTTATTTCAGATTCATGTTTTTCAATGTTATAGTATATTTAATATATATTATATGTTAAATCTAACATAACTAAATTATTGATATATTGCATTTAAATTAAATTTACATACAATATTTTGAGGTCAATATGTAAGTAATCCTTGATTAATAATAATTTAGTTTGTATCAATATAAAAATGATTAAGAATATAAATTTTATAGATATATAATATTTTCAAATTATTTAGATTTAATATCTAATTAATCATTGATTCAATAATAACTTAGTTGGTATGAATATATTTTTTATAATATTTTCAAATTATTTAGATTTAATATTTAATTAATCATTGATTCAATAATAACTTAATTGGTATGAATATAATTTTTATAATATTTTCAAATTATTTAGATTTAATATTTAATTAATCATTGATTCAATAGTAACTTAGTTGGTATGAATATAATTTTTATTTATAAAGTTGTTATATGTCATATGAATAATATGAATATGAATTTATTATTTAATATAAATTAAATATTTTTTTTTATTTTTTAAAATTATATGTTTGATAAATGAAGAATAAAAAATAATATGATATATATATATAAATAATTATTAAAAATATTAAATATTTTTTAGGTTTTGTAAAAAAATATTTTCAAAAATAAATCACACTTGTAATAATTGTTTTCAAAATGATGTATAAAAAAATTTAATTCAATCTAGATTTAACATGTCTTCTATCCTTAATTCACCTTAATCTCTTTATTTAGAACTTTATTATGATTTTAAAACTTCAATATTAATTTTTTTCATGATCATTTTTAATTTTCTAAGAATGTATGTGTGAAAATTTTGGTACCACATCTTTGGTGATTGCTTTAGATCATAAAAGGATATATTCATTTTGAGTATAAAATATTTCTTTCCTTTTACTATAAATCCTTTAGGTTGTTTCATTTAGATTTCTTACTCCGGGTCTCCATGTAGGAACATTGTATTGACATCCACTTTATTTATTTTAAGATCAAAAGTTATAGCCAGAGACATTGGTACTCCAATAGAAGTTAATTTTGTAACAGAGGAAAAAATCTCACTAAAGTCAACTCCCTGAACTTGGGAATATTAGACTTTCTCTAGTAGTCAAGATTTGAATTTCTCGACTTGACCTCTTACATTCAATTTTTTTTAAACACCCAATCGATATGGATAGGTTTCCTTCCATTAGATAGCTTGACCAAATCCCACATCTCATTCTTGTGCAAGGATTCCATCTCTTCACCCGTGACATCCTTCTAGAGTTTACCCTTTTTCGAGTCGATTTCCTTCCTAATAGAATTGAGCTCCTCGTTAGTGGTCGATAACACAAATTAAGAACATAAATTAGGTTCACTATATCCTTTTTCTGGTTTTGTTACTATTTTAAACCTCCTTACAACTAGGGTCATCTATTCAAACTCTACATTTGATTCAATTGAATCATCTGAATCATGTTCATCATTCCAGAGTTTAAGCCCTAGCTTCATTGGTTATTTCTCCATTTGAACCTCTTTACACTCGGAAGTTCCTATGAATTCCCTAAAGACCAGATATCGACTATACATTGTATTTCTTAACAAAAAACCCGATATCTTATATCCTTTTACTCCATGATTGTATATAATGAAAATACACATGACTTCCTTGTTATCTAACTTGTTACAATTTTCCTTGGGAACATGCACAAATGCATCATAGCTAATTAATTTGATATGTGAAAATGAATGATTCTTACCAAAACAAACCTCATGTCGAATCAAGTCAACTATCACTGATGAAGGAGCCCTATTTACCATTTTTTTTCATTGTTGACTCCCTCTTCCCACAATTCTTGTACGATCCCAACATCACTAAGAATGTGCATTGACTTATCGATTAATGTCCTTTTCATTCTTTCAGAAACACCATTCTCCTATGGGGTATATGGTGTGGTATTTTTGCACTCTATACCACACTACTTACAGAATTTTAATCGCATTCCTTTTCATAGTATTCTCCTTCATTTTTTAGATCTCATCACCTTGATCATATTATCTGTCTCGTTTTCCAAAATAGATTTAAAATATTTGAATTTATTGAAAACCTATGATTTATTCCTTAATAAATATATCCATGTATTTCTATAAAAATCATCTATGAAGTAAACATAGTACAAGGATCCTCCAAGTGAAGGGATTGGTATAGGCCCAAACACACAACTATGTATCAATTCCATATTCTTTTTTCCCTTTTCTCTTTAGAGGGGAATCTCACCCAATTTTTCTTTTGATATATGAAATGGTCACAAAAATTGACTTCCAACTTACACTCAAGAAAACCTTCAACCATACCTTTTTTTCACATATTGAGAAGTCATTTTTTTCCAATGTGTCCATCCTCTATTTCCATAGCATGGTTGGGTCGACTTGATGAAGAACAATCGAGTCAGTTTGTATCGACTGAACCTGAGTTGATTCAAGTCGATTAAAATTCTCTGTTGAGTTGGATTCATACAAAACATTGCATCCATTTGAGTCTACACTCCCTAAAACATTATATAGGGTTCCAATTATCACTCCTTTCATTAATACCATCACTCCCATGGCCATTTTTCATGTCTCCTTCTACAACAAAGTGTTCACACCTACATCAATCATCTTGTTGGCATATATCAAATTTCTTACCAAACCCATAACATGTAGCACACTTAGAACAATCATGTTCCTTCGATATTGTAGTATCAGTCATACTCTTCCTCATCTGACAATTTTGGTTGTTGAGTTGTCTCTCAAGAATACATATTCCCCTTCATATATGTCGTACTCATAGAACCATTATTTCTAGGGTGTCACATGAAAGGATGCATCTGAGTTGATCAACCAAACATCATGATCTAAATGTGTACTGGTCGATGTTATATACACATGATGTCCTTTATCCAGAGTCATATTTCTCTCAGTTGAATGCTTATTGTCAGATCTAGTACTGACATGAGTCACACTCATATTGCAATATCTCTTGTAGTGCCAAACTTTACCACATTTCCATCATATTCTTGTCGACTAAAATGGGGATTTAGATCTACCCTTCAACTTAGAATTTATACTGGAGAATTTTTCCTTATCTCTATTAATCGATCGAACTCTCACCATCAAGGAATCTTCGTTTGATTCTTCCATGTTATTCCATGTTATTTCTTCTAACAGTAAAGATGAAACCACGTGTTCAAACATTAATGTCATTGAATTACACTTTATTTCCATGAATAAGCTATCTGAGGAGTCTGGAAAAGAATGTAGCATGCTTAAATGTTTCTCCTTAGTGGTTTTAATATCCACAAACAAAATGAATTATTACAATATTGAATTCATTCAGGTCATCTGTTACAAAGCTCACATCACTCATCCTCAAAATATAATTTTTTTTCCTATGGAACAACTTGTTTACTATGGATTTTGACTAGTACAAGATTCTCAACTTGTCCCACAGTTTCTTGGTCAAGTATTCACCTGAGACACTCAACAACACTAAATGTTCAAGACAAATTCGAATTGTACTCATTTCCCTTCTCTCGATTTTCTCCAATTCTTCCCTCGACATACCCATCAGAATGCTTTCGAGACTTAACACTACCCATTTTTCTCGATCTACAAGGATATATTTCATCTTAAGCTTCAAAAACTCTAAATCTCGACCATTGAATTTTTCAATATTTATTCTCGAACCATTTTCCATTATTTCAAGAACAACTTTAAATATCTGTAACTTACAACTCCCACTCGACCTAGACTTACCTCAGATCCAATATATTCTTAACCTTTCTCATATACAACTTGTAGAGAGCTACATATATGCTCTAATAAAAAATATTGGAAAAACATCCCTCACAAAAAACCAACCATGAATGAGAATGCATATTCAAAGCATAAACTAAATGAGATAAATACAGTACACAAAGATTTTACTGTGGAAGCCCAAACAGAAAAGACAACATTCCTTGAGTGTTTTTCTCTCTTGTCTTATTATTCATTCAATGAATAAATAGTTACATGACTGACCTTGGTCCACACCTACAACACAATAACCATCATACTCTATTTCTTTACAAAATAAAAATCGTAAATCCAATTCGACTTGCATCTACATTACAATCATCCCTAACATGAAGATAAAATTATTAAAATTACAATGCACCTTATTTGTAGGATTTACATTATAAAAAACCCTAAATCATGGTACTAAAAAAAGGTTACCAATCCACAAAGATAATTGGATACAATCCTGTGAATCATAGGATTATGTTGCAGTAAACTTTAGTTGATTTACCAGTCAACCTCCGGTTGGTCTTCACTCGATTCTCACCCGACCTCCTACCATTTGACCTTTCTACTTCCACCTGATCTCTTCGAATTCAAATTCCTTGTCAATCACTTTGAACTTCAAATTTATCGATTGATCACTTCTAACTTGACCTAACCATTGACTCAACTTGAGTCATTGATCAACTAATCACTGACTCCATCCACCTCGACTAGAATGTTGAATGATGGTTCTTTCTCTACAAAGAACATAACAACCCAACATGATAAATCTTGGAGTGGGATAGAAGAGCCAACTTGTAGGCCAATTGGCCAATGCAATGGATGATCCCATATGGATCAAGAAAGTGGTAAAATATAGCGGAGTCATAAATCCCAAGACAATGGTTAAATCGATTATTGTTCAAAAAAAATATTTTCCACATTGAAAACCTATCAAAATACGTTAAATTTAACCATTTTCTTTATTTTCATCCCTGAAAAAAGTTTATTAACTGACTGTACATATTATAATGTCGATTTAATTTCACCGAAGTGATGTTCAAGGATATTTTATCTTTTCCCAATGGTTTCAATGTGTCGATTTCTTGAGTTTGTTTTTTAAAGACAACCACATGAAAGAATGAAACCATACCTTTTTCTAAAGATTTGGGATTAGGTTACTTGACCCATAAGGTAAATTTTTATACCGATAATTGAAATTTTATTTTGTTAAAATTTTTAAATACGATTTTATTCCTCTATTGTTGAAATTATTTCAATGTATACTAATGAATAGGTCAAATATTTTGATGAAATGCAAAACAAGGTCAAATAAATGAAATGGAAAACAAGGTCAAATAAATCCTACTTGGGCATTGGTACATCAGAGTCGTTGGATTATATAGATAATGTAATCAAAGAATAAAGATAGCTCATTGCCTATATTAATCTTGATAAATGCAAATATTCTACGGATACAAGTAATTGTGAAAAACCATCTCAGAATCATCACAAACATCCTAATATTGGTGATAAAAATTGAAATTTTATTTTGTCATACCGATTACGCGAGTAAGGTAATACTATTCTATATGGATAGTACATGTCATGCCATTTCTGGTGGTATGTAGAATGCCACATAACTCCTCAAGGTTTGAGAGTTATGGCCTTACGAAGTTGGAGGACCCTCATATGTCATCTAGAAGCCCCAAAAGGTCAAAGTAGTCA